>JANRGW010019984.1:0-25905 GCA_024733675.1 Psilopsiagon aymara | reverse complement strand
AAGGTGGAAGCAAGGACAGGTGGCCTGGGAAGAATACAGGGATGTTGTCTGGGAAGCTAGGGACCAGGTTAGGAAAGGTAAGGCCCAGTTAGAAGTAAACTTGGCTAGGGATGTTAAAGATAACAGGAAGGGATGCTATAGGTACATAGTGAATAAAAGACAGACTAGAGACAAAGTGGGCCCCCTCCAGGAGCTATCAGGAGAACTGACTACCCTGGATTTGGAGAAGGCTGAGGTTCTTAATGACTTCTTTGCCTCAGTTTTCACCAGCAAACACCCTGACCACACCACCCAAGTCTTGGAAGGTAGATGGAGAGACTGTGAGAATGAAGACCCTGGGCCCAGTGTAGAAGACGATCTGGTTCAAGACTATCTTAGGAACCTGAACATACACAAGTCCATGGGACCTGATGAAATCCATCCGTGGGTCCTGAAGGAGCTGGAAAATGGAGTTGCTAAGACACTGTCCATCATATTTGAAAAATCATGGCAGTCAGGTGAAGTTCCCGACGACTGGAAAAAGGGAAATATAACCTCATTTTCAAGAAGGTGAATATGGATGAGCTCAGGAGCTACATACCAGTCAGTCTCACCTATGGGCTGATGCCAACCTGATGAAGTTTAACCATGCCAAGTGCAAGGTCCTACACCTGGGTCAGAGCAATCCCATGCACAGCTACAGGTTGGCAGAGAAAAGATTCAGAACAGCCCTGCAGAGGACTTGGGGGTGTTGGTTGATGAGGAAATGAACATGAGCAGGCAGTGTGCGATTGCAGCCCAGAAAGCCAACTGTATCCTGGGCTGCATCAAAAGAAGTATGAACAGCATGACCTTTACTCTGCTCTTGTGTGACCTCACTTGGAGTATTGTGTGCAATTCTGGTGTCCTCAACATCAAAAGGACATGGAACTGTGGGAAGAAATCCAGAGGAGGGCCACGAGGATGATCAGGGGGCTGGAGCACCTCCTGTATGAAAGACAGGCTGTGAGAAAGCCAGGACTGTTGAGCCTAGAGAAGAGAAGACTGTGTGGAGATCTCATAGTAGCCTTCCAGCATCTGAAGGGGGCTTATAAGGATACTGGAGAGGGACTGTATCAAGAGGACAAGGGGTAACAGGTTCAAACTTGAACAGGAGAAGTTTAGATTGGATAGAAGGAGGTAGTTCTTTAATGTAAGGGTGGTGAGGCACTGGAATAGGTTGCTCAGGGAAGTTGTGAATGCTCCATCGCTGGTGATGTTCAAGGCCAGGTTGGACAGAGCCTTGGATGGCATGGTTAGTGGAAGGTGTGCCTGCCCATGGCAGGGGTGTTGGAACTAGATGATCTTAAGGTCCTTTCCAACCCTAACTATTCTATGATTCTATCATCTGTGCTTTCTGATAGTATGAGTTGGCCTTCATTCCTCCTCTCTGTTGTTAAATACAATGGGAATTGGTGGCTGCTTTAGCCAAGATGTTTCTGTCTGATTAGCAGCATATAATTGCATTGGTTATGTTTTGGCAATTTAAGTGTTGAAAGTTTTGAAGATCTCAGAAATGAGAAAATTTTAAATGTTATAAGGTGTGGTTAAAAATTGATCCAAACCAGGTCTATTTGATTCAAGTGCAGAGATGTGGGCACCTAAGAGAGTCTTCTGACATTAATAAAGAAGTATTGTTGGTATTGTAGTATATTTTCTATGTGAGCAGTGCTTATTTAGGTCTGTTTTTATCATTCTTTGTGTACACTTTAAATGATATGGATTTTCAAGTAGATTTTTCTCTATAACTTCACCTGGGGAAAGATCAAATGAGGGGCTTCTGTTAATAAGATAGCCTAAAGCTACAATCTACAGTGTTCCAGTATTTAGCATGTTACTACTGTTAGCCTAGGAGGTGCAGATTCCCCTATGTGATTTACTAAAACTGTATGTTACTGAAAATAGTCTCATTAACTGGTGCTGTGGGGAGAGAGCTATGAACACAGCGAAGCTGGCTGCAAGAAATTTAGAAGGCACAATTTGCGTTCTTTCATTTCTTCCAGATTTAAATAAAAGATGGTGTGAGGAAGGGGAGACTCCTTTGACCCCTTTCCTACTTTAAACATATGAACCCCCAGCCTTACTTATTTGAACTGTGATTTCAAGAGCAGTTCTGGAAGTTCCTGCTTCTGTATTGGTATAGGACCATAACTCAAGTCAGTAATAATTATCTAAACAAGGACAGTATGATGAAAATGGCATCAAGGCAACGTAGCTTATGAAAAAAAAAAAAGTTGGCATCATTAACTCAAATACAGTTTTTATGTTTTAGATTGCAAAATTGTGCAGCCTTTTTAGATAAAAAAAATCTGCATTTTATGTGAACTTCTATATTTGACAGGTTTTATGAGGTTTATGTGGTTTTAAATTAAAATATCAAGCAAATTACAGCTATGAATAATTTTGTATTCGAAATATAGCTTTGCTGCAAGTGTAATTAATGTTCAATAGGAGCAATATTGATCTATTGTGACTATACTAAAATGTGCACAAATGCAATAACGATTAATATTTCTAAATAGAAGAAAATAATCTCAAGATGATCAGAGATACTTAAAAGTTCCCCCAATAAGTGTACATTTCAGTTATTGCTTATATCAGCTACTTATGCTACTCTGAGTCAGTATATGCGATTTTCCATTGATTTCTAGTGTGCCTTAAAGGATATTTTATTTCTTTTCCAGAAGTAGAGTTCAGTTATGGTACAGTTGACTGCAGACAGTTTCTGCATCATATATTCAATTATTCCATTTCAAATGCTAAAGAGGAATTTTTTTCCAAAATGAGCACAAGTTCTTGATTGGGACGCAGTAGTCTTAAAGGTTAGAAGTTCAGTTCTTAACTCCTGAAGCAAAATGTTTTTATCCTTTTTCCCATTATCTATCTGTGAAATTGCACTGTTTCCCCTTGTAATTTTTAAGTAAGTTTAATTGGTTAATAATTTAAATATAGTTAAATTAAGCTTATTCTGGTTAGGTTGTTAATTATCAGCAGAATTTCAGCTAAAATAAGATACGTTTAAGCAGAGACATGAATTAAAAAAATGAAAACAGCAAAGACTTAGGAATGATTAAAAGGATTTTGCATAAACAAGGTGATAATTTTTTGGGATGTAGCATCTAAAATGGATAAAGGATTTTGATAGAGTTATCCATTTAATCCTCTTCAGAATTTATAGGTTGTTACAATAGATTGCAAATGTGAGTTTCTTATTTAAAAGTAGCAATGATTACTTGATACCTTGAATATTCAAGAATATTGCATGGAAATGGATTCTCACAACCTGTGATAGTCACATGTCAAATAATATTGTGGTTGGTTTCTGCCTTTGATTCAGTGCAGGTTGATGTACTGTTTAACAAGAATTAGCTTTTTAATTTGAAACACTGAAAGTCAGTCAGTCAAGTTAGCCTGCACTTGTGATGCCCAGAAGAGGTTTTCCAGTCACTTGTGTTATGGAGAAAAGCATAGATGCTATCATGCAGTGATTTTGTTTACAGGTTGAAGTTTGCCAGCTAAGCTTTATTGCTTTAATATCTGTTGGTGGATCTGATCTGCTTTTCCAATCCTTTTGTTGCATACTCACCTTTGGTACCTTAAAAGCACAGCTGTATTTTTCAGGGGGTTCAATGTAACTACTTTTTAGTCATGAATTTACAGTATCTCAGTTCCTGTAATGCAGTGATAAATGAGAAGATTCTTGTTGCAGTTCTCCAGCAGCTTTTTCCACACAGGATGCCTATTTTTATTAAAACTGCCATACTGTGGACTGTGCTTTAGGTGAAACTGTTAAAGATGAAGAATAGTTTAGGCTGCTTTTTGTTGTTACTAAGCATGTTCATACCTTGATCTGCATGGGCTTTCATTTAGAAAGCAGCACCAATTTAGCATTTTTTGTTCAATTTTTAAGAATTTCTTTTGCGTATGTGTGTGTGGCTTTGTTGTTCCCATGGATTTTTGCAGGTGGATATTTTGAGAGCTATTAAAAAAATCCAAATAAAAAATAAAATATCTTATTGGTGATTTAGACTAGACCAGATGCTTATCTAGCCATCCGGAACATCAGCAGATGGTGACATGGGAAACATGGTGTTCATTGATTGAGGCTTATGCAGCAAGGGTGTGATGTTTGGATGTTTCATTTTCATTGTGGCAAGACAGCTGCATATCAGCATAACCATCTTTTCCATCCTGAAAAAAAAAAGCAGGGAACAATCAAAACGGTTGTGTGTGTTTAGTGAGTATTGACTTTAGCAAATTCACAGTCAGGAAAATGTCGTGCAATGCTTGCAGGAGTATCGAAATGTAAATTAAATGCAAGAAAAAATGGAAAAAAAAACCCAGCAAACATTCCTGTTTTCCAAGGGTCAAGGTACTACAGGTGTTTGCATTTCCTTGTGGGTGGTTTGTTTTTCTGTTGTTTGAGGTTTTGGGTTGGTTTTTTTGCAATGTTATTGCTGAAAGGTATAAATCTTATTAAATGACATTCTGGTTTGATGGAATTTGCTGGTCTTTTTCTTTGGAGTCCTTAGTTTTTGATATTGGAAAAATATTTTGGACGAATTTAGTTTCTTTTATAAGTCAACCATATCAGCAATCTCTTCAGGCGTACTGAAAATATAGTGAATAAACCCAAATTGGGTACCTGAGCCTTCCTGAACATTTTATTTCTTTATCTCCTTATTTAATAAAAGTAGCTGTAGTAGTAATTCTTCCATTCATGAATGTCAAAGTACTTTGCATGTAATGAATTGTGGTAGCCAAATTGTCCTTTGATATAGCTAAGTTTGAGGATCAGGTCTTGACCTGAAGTATCACAAGATCTCACAGCAAAATGATTTCAAGCACTGAAGAAGAAGCAGGTATCATTCTTACTTCTATCTCCTCTCTCTTGTCTTTACTGCATACTTTTACCTAGTGCCTTGTTTAAGTCTTTTCCAAACTGGTGTGGCTGTATGTTCGAATTTTTTTGAAGTGATGGAGATGTAACTAGTCAGATGAGCTGGTCTGGTGGACTTTTATCCTGGTATCCTCATGCTTACTGACCTTTAGAGTTCATTTGTAATTATACACTAAAATGTTCCATAATTACATGTTTTTCAGACGTTATTGCTTTTTAGCACCAAAGCTGTTATAAGCACTGTTTTTCTTTTCCTGACAACTGGAAGTGCTTTTTTTATTACTTCTACTTGAGCTCATCTGAGATCAGTACAGCTTTTCTCCATTTTTTTGTTCCTTAAGAGATATTGAGAGGCAACAGCTAAAATGGGTATAAAATATTCTGAAATCACACAAAAAAAAATTAAGTGTGCTTCATAAAATATTCATGGTCCTCTTCCCACCTTCCTTCCATTCCCTGTAGCAGTTTCACCAACACTGTTATATTAAATAAAAACAAATCCAAACTGATTTTAGATGTGTAACTTGATTTGCCATATTCTTCACTAGCAAAATTATATACTTAACAAGGGGAAAAAAGTTTTTAAATTTCATTAAGATCACAAAAGCAGCTACCTAAAAAAAGTGAAAAAAAAAAAAGGCAAGTGTAGTGATTTTTATTCAATGAATGTACCACCCTCGTGGGAGACTGACCCTTTTATGATTGTTATAGATACTCATGCCTAGATTCAACTGTAGGAAATGCAAGTGTTAATTTTCAGTTCTTTTTGCAGCAACTGTTTTCAGATCCATTTAATATAAGTTTAAAGACTAGTTTATCATTGTACAGAACTTGAGATACCAGTTTTGTTTGAAGAAGAGGTTGCTGGAAGTCACTAGGTGCTTGAAATAACAAAAGTAATTGCTGTACTCCCTGTATTGGGGGTATGCTTTCCTGATGCTTGTTTGCATTAATTGGGATGGTAGCACCCACATTTTGTGCAAGGCTGCTTTGTCAACTTCCAGACGCTGGAAGAATTTCATAGCCAGGCAATAGATTATCTGCATGTTCTGAAGCCGAAATAATTTCTGAGTGGTGGTGTGAGGTTCTCTGACCAGAGAAGATGTATTTAGGCATGGATGTTGGCTCAGGTTGAGTAGCAAGTACTTTTGGTCTTGGGTGGTGCCTGTGGCATATCACTTAGGAGAAGGGTGTTTGCCATCTTAGTCAATAAAGAAGACTACTGTTGGGCTACTTTAATATAAAAGGAGTACTGGCAGTGCAGGCTGAAATAGAGATGACTGGTGAAAAGTCCTGTGCGCACGGGAAAAGAGGTTAAAGAAAACTCAGGCTAGTGTCACTAACAAAGGTTGCAAGATCGCAGGCTAAACTCTCATTAGGGCTCAAGGAAGCCATGTGGAAGTTTAACTTGAGAGGAATTTATAGGAAGCCATGCATCGCTGAGTCCACTGCTTGTAGATCACCTTTGCTTCAAATGAGTTCATCTGCAGATTAAATGAAACTTCATAAATTCCCTTTTTGGCAGAATTAAGAGCCCATTGACCCTGTCAGAGCATGAAATTTCAAACTTCAACTTCTTTCTTAGACCACCAAACTCTTTTTTCCTTTTCACTGAAAGATGACTGCGCTTTCAGATGACATTGTAGAATAGAGCTTAATCAAGGAGAAGGACTGTCCGAGATCAGCGTTCCTTTCTCCTCTCCCCTATGCTCAAGGTGATTTTAAATGTCTTTGAGTACACTGTGTAATGGACAAGGCAGCAATTATTCCTTGTCAAATTTATAGTTACTTGATTATTTACATCAGCTGAAAGAGGCCAAAATCAATGTGAGCTCTTTTGTGCTAACAGTGGAAGTTCATTTTATCCCTGTCAGAGACTTAATTTGCCTCAGCAACTGCTATTGTCAAAGTAGGGGCAGAGCCTCTTTCCTCAAAGACTTTAGACCAAAATTGCTAATGTTGCTCTCCTCTGCTGTCATAGACAAACAGAAAAGAGCCATATAGAGAAAATGAACTTTAAAAATTTACTACTCATGAATGATGTCTGTTATCTTCTGGTTCTCTGTAAGATAGTTCCATCACCACCCTCGTGTATATGTTTTAAACTTGATTTCAGCAAGACCCTGTTGTAAACTCAGAAATTATTCATTCAGTTTCAAATTAATGTATTCCTTAACCTGGGATGGCTGGAGCTACCCCAAGGTGCTCACTCCCCAGGGCAGCTGTGAGAGTACTGGAGGAAAATGCACAACCCATTATAGGGGAGAGATTTCTTTAAAAAGTGTTATCTTGCAGTAATAACTGTGTGTCCTGGGTTCAGCAGTAGCAGCCATTTTTCTCCTTCTTAGTAGCTGGTGCAGTGCTGTGTTTTTGACTTTCAGCCTGGGAACAGCACTGATAACACCGATGTTTTTAGTTGTTGCTCAGTAATGTTTACTCTGACCAAGGACTTTCTGAGTCTCATGCTCTGCAGGGAGGAGGGGAAGCCGGGAAGAAGCAGAGACAGGACAACTGACCCAAACTGACCGAAGAGATATTCCATACCACAGCACGTCACGCCCACTATATAAACTGGGGGCAGTCACCTGGAAGGGTTAAATCACTGCTCGGTCAGGCTGGGTATCAGTCAGTGGGTGGTGAGCGATTCTATTCTCTTCCCTTGTTACTTCCCTGGTCATTATTATTGGTGGTAGGAGTCGTGAAGGTCTCTTTTTTTTTAGAAGTGTCTGACACAATGGAAAGAAGCATTTGTCATTTACAGTGACTTTTTGGACCTATAGAATATCATTCTTTGGGCTTCATTTCCCTTCAGGCAGGCTTTCACTTGTGTTTACTTTAGTTATATCAACACTAGGCTTTGCTGAGATGCTTATTGCATTTAAGGTCCACAATCTCAAGGGGGGTTGCAGATGGTCCAAGCTTGTTTTTTAACAGAACTGCTCCTTTACAAGTCTGTTCACTCTTGCACACCCTCTTTTTATGTATGGGTGAGAAGCATAGAGGGAAGGGAAACCATGTATGCACAAATGTGTGGGTATTTTTTGTTCCTTGGATGTTATTGAGGAGTGTCAGAAAGCAGTCTGGAGTGGGTCTGGGATGACGACAGGTAGCGCCTACGGGAAATGCAAGCAACCTGAAGAACCTTATTCAAGGCTGAATATACCTAAATATCCCTTGCCTGCGTTTTGAGGAAACAAGCATTAAAAGCCATAATTTTCATCTTGCATTAGTAAGCATAAAGTCAAGTTTGGAGTTTTGCTGTTTTTCTTAAAGTAACCATAGAACAGTAATATAGCTTAATATGTTGCACAAGTCCCTTCCATTAACAGAATATACTTTTATAGGTGATTGAAGGACAAACAAAATGCAATGAAGGGCTTTAGAAAGAAATGCAGCTTGCACATTTGCCTCATTCTTTCTGCCCTGAAATTTTTATAAATTGATTTTACTAAATATAACAAAGGCACAGAGCTTTTCTTCAGCTGAATAGGCTTTGAGTTTTCTGCATTTTCTCCTGACTGGTGTTTCTTCATATTGTGTATTTTACAGTGAGTTACCTTTTGCCACATTGAACCTTTTTCATGTTATTGCTGAATAGCTGATTAGGCACAACCTTCTCAAGTGGAAACTCTAGCACCAGAAGAGACCTGGACAATTCAGTTCTCAGCCTTCATCCAACTGCATGTCATAAGTGAGGAAATGGAAGGGGCAAAGGACCTCTGCCCTTCTCAGCTGTTTGGATCAGCATATTTGAAATGCGTGTGCTCACCATGGGTGCTACGTGCCATGCCTTACTGGTGCACTCACTCTTGCTCTTCTGTGTTGGTCTTCTGTAGAAAGTGCATTTCAGTACTTAATTTATTCCACACAGAGATGAACGTGCAGTGGTTCTTCCACCACCACAAGTTAACAGAAGATCTTTTTCAGTTTTGTTCTTTCTACGTGTGCTTTCTCTCCCCTTCTTTCCCTCACTGGCCCTTTAAACATGCATAAAGTGCAACAGGGTTTGATCCTATATGGATCAAACACTAGCTCATGTATAATGGGTTTGTATATTTCTTCTTTAGCAGCGTGACTGCCAAGTCTATTTTTCCTTACTCATACCAAAATTTTTTCAGTCCCAGCCAATTTCTCATGAAGCCCCCAAAACCAAAACTGCCTTCAGGAATTCAGTACCTGATCAAAAGCCAAAGTGGGTTGAATTACAAATGCTATAAGGTGACCCAATGTTCTTGTGTCCTTGTGAAGCTGACTCTAACCTTCATTCTTCCTTTTATGTGCAAATTTTCAGCTTCCTTCCTCCATCACAAACTCAGAGGCACCTGAAAAGTGGGTGGAGTCCTTGACTTTAAATGAGAGTTGAATGAGAATAAAAGCATACAATAATTTAGTAGAAATGGTGCTTCATGAATGTTAAACAATGAAAGCTCTGTCTGAATAAATTTGGAAAACCTATTTATTTCTTGTAAAGTAACTTGCAGTAAAATGGGGCTAGGAAACCTTTAGGCATATTGTATTTAAATAAGCTTCTTGTTCATGCCAGAGCTAAAGCTGCACTTACGGATAATGCAGCTTACATTTTATTTCAAGAGTAAATATTATATTATCATAATTTCAATTGTAAATGTTTTTTACTTCTCTCAACAGGCCACTGATAAGATCTCTATGTGAGCCTCTTAGTGGATAAAATGGCACAGCATGCAGAAAGATAATAAACCTTGTTGAGGAAATTTGGTTCAGTGTGTAATAACTTTAGGCAGATGGGATGTTTCTAAAGAAAAGTGTACTTGCAGCGGTAGCCCTGAGAAACACAGCAGCAATTTTGGAGTACCTCTGCATGAGCATGCTAAAATCCCTCAGCAACTTTGCATCTTGCAAGTGTGTCTGTTCTCAGCACCTTGTTTTCTGGATTTGCCTTACCTCAGAGTAAGGAGTGACAGTGCAGCATACGTTACACTCATTGATGTGTTGCACAGAGCTGGTGTGTGGCTGGCAGAAATGCTAGACACAGCCCGTTTTGGCCTTTACTCTTTGCTTTGGTTTTGAGCATGTACAAGAATATGATTAAGGCTTCTCCATTCTGTGTGTTCCTTCTGTCTTCTGAATTAAACAGATCCCCAGCAGTTTTTAAGCTTTCTGAGGGTGTATCCTTTAAAACATTGATTACTACCAACAGCTTGAGTTGGAGAACATACTGAGAATATTCATTTTCATTCTCATTCATCCCACAACAGGTTTGAGATTCCTGGAACAGAGCTAGTCATCATATCATATCATAGAATGCCAGGTTGGAAGGGAGGGACCTCAAGTTATCATCTGGTCCAGCATTTCTTGGCAAAAGCAGTCTAGACTGGGCCAGATGGCCCAGCACCCTATTCAACTAAACATAGAAGTGTCCAACACTGGGGATTCCACCTTGTCCATGAGGAGATTATTTCAGTGTCTGATTGTTCTCACTGTGAATTTTTTTTTTTCTCTAGTGTCTAGCGGGAATCTCCCCAGGCATAACTTGTACCCATTACCCCTTGTCTCTTCCATGGGGCTCCTTGTAAAAAGGGATTCTCCACTGTCTTTGTAGCCACCCTTTAAATACTGGAACATGATGGTAAGGGTTGCCCTGAGCCTTTTCTTTCTTAGGCTGAGCAGACAAGCTCTCTCAACCTTTCATCATCTTTGTGGCCCTTCTTTGGACTCCTTCCAGCCTGTCCACATCTCTTTTATATAGCAGGGACCAAAACTGAACACAGTATTTCAGACATGGCTTTCCAAGCACCAACAAGTGGGATTATGACATCTTTATCTCCGCTGGTGATGCCCTTCTTGATGCAACCCAGCATCCTGTTGGGTTTCTTTGCTACAGCAGCCCACTGTTCACTCTTACTGAGCTGTTTGTAGAATGGGAGGGCCGACTTCAGAAGTGCCACAGAGGCTAAAGGTGAATTCTACGCATGCCATTGACTTAATCTTTGACATCCATCTACTTTTCTGGGTTTTGTACTGAAAATACCAAATATGAGTCTGGTAAACTGACTGTGGTTATTGGAATAAGTTATCAAATAGAAAGCATGATTACATATCAGGCATTAAGGCAGACTGGGTTTTTTTGTCATGTTCATCTAATTGTGCTGAGCTCAGAATTATCTCATGAGAATAAGGGTGGAGTTTGGTCAAGCACCTTCCTGTCTCTCCTTCATATTCTACTGAAAACAATTCAGCAGCATACTGAAAGGAAAAAACGAATGGAGGAAAAAAGCAATGAAAAAAATCTTTTTTCTAGTTTTACACTTAAATAAGCAAACACAAATTTGCTACTAGCAATCATATATAGCAGCTTTAGAAGAAGCTAGGTAGAAACTGTATGGTGTGTTTTTGGAAGGTGCATCTAAACAGGTGGTTTTTGCTGAGACTTTACATTCATTTCTCACTCTGGTAAACGCTGGGAATTATTTTCATAGATTGGCTTATTGAACAATTAAAAAATAAAACAAAACCAACAAAACCAACCAAATAAAACCAAAAGAAAATGAAAAAGGGTGGGAGTGGAGATTAAAACAGCCTGTCTAAAGAAAAAATGATGGGCCAATCAGAGAACACTTCTTGCTGTGGGAGATGCCAGAAGGATGAGCAGTATTGCAAAAATACTGCTTTCAACTGTCCTGTTACTTAAGAGCATATGGTAGACCCTTGGAAGCCCTTAGATAATGGTCATTTTAAGTTTTAATGTGGGGATAAGATAGAAAATCCCTCATACAGTGCTGCTATAAGTTCCCTCTCTTGCTGTCTGAAAAGTGAAGTATTTTGTTTACTGTTCTTAAGGTCTTTGGATGTGGCTTGTCTCTGCTGACTGTAGGGCTTCATAACTGCTTTGGAACTATTTTTTCAAAAACCAGGCGTTTTTTAAGTGATCTGAGCAATTTGAACTTTACCTTTATTCTTTAACCTGAAGTGTTGCATTACGCTGTTTCATTTTTGCCTTACTGGTTAAAGCAAGATTAATTAAGTTCTGATTACATGTGCATATAAAGTTCTAAATAGCAGAACTGTCACTCCTGCACGTGGAGATCTCTCTCATGTTCCTTCCATATGTTTGAGTTCTAAGCAATGAATGTGAGAATGATGTTTCCCGTTTTCATGTCAACTGCAAAATAGAAAGTTTTCATCCCTTCACAACATTAAGCATTTGCTGTCCTTGATCCGAACTTAGGTTTTTAAGGCTTTTTACGTTAGCTGCAACCCTCAGTAGTACTTATGTAACTTGACCTAAAAAGTTTAAAAAAAGAGAATTATTCTTTTTATGTGTTCAGTAGAGATACAGGTAAAAGTGTTAGGAATGATATAAACCAGAGAAGCTAAATTAAAAAAAAAAATCCAATTATTCTAAAAGTTCAGAAACAAAACCCAAGGAACCCTTAATGCCTCTAACTTTTCTTCCGCTTCTGATGCACAAAATAGTTGCTTTCACTTGTTAGCTGTTGAACACACAAGAATTTAGTCACGTTTTTTTGCGTGTTGGTTATATTTAAAAAAATCTGAAAGTATAGATTGCATTATCTGACAGCTTTAAAAGCTGTCTGTGCTGCCAAACTGATAGAATGCATTCACTTAATCATCAGTGGTTGTCACAAGTCGACTCCTATAATGCATATCTGTGACCACTTGAAAGCTAATAAACCTCTTCATTTCATGAATGTTCTATACTAATACAGTTTATTTTCAGGATTATTTTCTATTCCCTTACCTTTCTACCCTGCTTTTGGGTTTCTGATGCTGAGGAAGATGAAGAATAAAAAAGTGACGAGAGAACAGATGAACCACAAAATATCTTACAGTTAAAATGTATAAATATATTGAGTGTTATGAGCATGTTTAGACAATAAGATCGCCATTGTTTTCATGAGGTAATATGTATGAGCTTTTGTGACCAATGATCCAAGCGTAAATTTCCTAGAAATAGCAAGATGTGAATTTCATGCAGAGCATCTTCAATTCTGACAAAGTATTTGAAGTGCTATGGTGATTTTGTGCATTGTTTCTCTAGAGACAAATGTTGCTGCTGTGTGGACTTTATTTACAGTGTCAAATCTAACTTAAGCAGTAGTTTAGAAGGAGGACATAAGGCAGTTTTGTTGCTGCAAAAGAGCTTTTTTTCAGAAAGAATCAAACACTGTTCCCAAGGAGACGCAAATCTCTTTTCTGACTAATCACAGGTCTGCTGTGATTTAATTTTCTGGACCCTGATGATTCAGGAGTTTTATGTCCTAATCACTTGGTGGCAACTTCATTAATGGAATTTAGCTGAACTGGTTTTCTTATCAATGAAGCGTTTACTAAATTTGGTAATAACCAGATGAGTTGCTTCCTTTTTGCAGGGCTTAATCTTGAGAGAGGATTCTGAGGTAAATATGATTGAGAGCATTCACCTGCCTGTATAATGGACGCAAAGAAGATAAAAAAAAGTAAACAGATGCATAGATACAAGCTCAGAACCTAAATGGAACACAGTCAAGTTAGTTGGCTGAAAATGCTTGAGATACTAATTCTCTCTCCTTAGTTTTGTAACTGTATTTTTCTGTAATCCCTGATAGCTATGCAAACTTATTACTGCATCCAAATTCTTTAAAGGATAAAGTAGAGATGATGGGTCTCACCTGCCAGAGCAGTCACTGGGAGCTTACTCCAGGGAAAAGATTTGCCCAATATGCTAAATAAGATGAAGTTCAGAAAAGGAGAAAAATAACCACTATGAGCATACTGGGCTCAATTATGCCTCTCCTGTAGCAGAACTGTTGTAGGTGTAAGGAAGTTCTATGCTGCAAGCATGGGTGCCTGGGGGCAATTTTGAGCTGGAAATCATAATGCCTGCCAGGTACTGGGAGATAGGCACCTGAGCAGAGAAGAAGATTTGCTGTAATTTTTAAGAGACATGCTAAATCTCCTTCACATGTCATATTCATGGGAGGAAGATGGCTTCTTACCTTTTCATTCCCTATTTAGAAGTGTTTGCTGTGAACAGATAAAGACTCTCAACAGCACCTACAATACTATGCATGACCTGCATGCAGGAGTTGTAGAAATTCAGTTCCCTGCACTCATGTCCTTCTCCAGTCTTTGTGGTACCTTCTGTTCCATTCCTACATGTTTTACACAGCTGACTTGAAGCACCTCACATCAGAAGAGTCACAACTAAATTTTAGATGCTTACTTCCTGAAGCTTCGAATCACTTCTGTTCTCCCTTAAGGTGTTGCTAAGCAATGATCTGGTGTACCTGGCAGCTTCAGTGCTATTGTTACACACTAGATGTGGTAAAAGAAGGTAATTTATTCATGTAAATTACATAACCAATGAGTTGGATCAGGGGATCATTACATGCTTAGGGAAAAAATGAATACTCTTTCTGAGCTACAAAATTTAAATACTAGTCTTATGACCAGTTTTTCGGATTTAATCCTGTTGTTTGAAAAGAATTTAGATTACTATGAGGTTGTCCTATGGTATTAGTCATAAGGCTTTTAAAGTAAACCCTCCATGACATATTACTTTACTTTCTCCACTGACAGCAAAAAGTTCAGTTTGGTTGATGAGGCATTGTGGGTTGCTGCTTCCATGCAACATCCACAGCATGAAAAGTTTTAAATTAAATGTTAATGGAATGTCCCCGTAGTCCAAGGTCATTGATCTTTTTTAAGTAAACTTTGAAAACAAACAAACCCTCAGCCTTGGTAAATTAGTATGGTATACATTAGAAGTTCTTGACAGATTAGGAGATTGAGCCCATGTGGTTTGATGAAATTATTTAGTAGATTTCCATTTGCTATATTCACAAGAGTAATTTTCTAATGGCTGTTCCACTATGGCATGTTAAAGTTGATATAAAAGCACAATTCTTCATAAAAATTGTAAGGATTCTGACTGTATAGACAAAAAGTTATTTCAGATAATGCCAATTACACATTTTATACATCTTTTTTTAATATAGATTATCATCTTGCTAATAGTTATGCTAGAAATTCAAAATGCCTTTTTTTAAATATAGCAAGTATCTGGACAATATTCAAATATAGAATTTAAAGTTCATAAATTTCTTGATAGCTCTATGCCTGAAATGGGTGCAGTGATGATGCTTTCCTGCATACTTCCATTTGACATCTAATCTCTTCTAATATGAGATGGTAATTTCAGTTTTTTGTGTTCTGAGTACATTTGAAATGCTCTTTGGTTTAGGGCTGGGTGTTTCTGGGAAGTTCAAAGAAATTAAACCACAAGTTCTATTCAGATCTAAACCATTAAGAAATCATGGTTGATTCATAAAGCTGAAAGCCATGCGTTGTGCAAAGAAGTGAAAAACGAGATGGAGAGGGGAAACCACCACAAACCACCCAGTGCTTTACTAATCTTTCATGGCAGTGAAGCACTGCCTGTCACCAGGACTACATTATCTCATCTAGAATCCTAATAAATTTTGTTCTTGAGATTGAAAGTCTTGTCTCATACCCCATTTTCTGAGGAAGGCTACAATCTCTCTGTGCTTACCTAATGCAGAACTCCTTCACTGAATGGTCAGGTACTGCACAGGGCAGGCCACTGAATAGGATTGGTGAATCCATGCAACAATATCTCCCCAAGGCAAACTGATACCCTCTACTCTTAAAGGCACACACGAAGAAAAAGTCAAACTGGTGCAGTGCTTTGACTTTAAACGCTTGGAACTCTGCAAACTCTTTCATTTAATTCATAATCTGCATTGCAATCACCATGATAATAAATACCTAATTGGTAGTATGGGCAATCATATTTACATGACTTTTCTGTTGTCTTGCTGCTTGTTTCTCTTTGTTGAGCGAGCTTGATTTGTCCATCTGTCTTGATGATTCTTGATCCTTGGGGTACTCTTTTGCTTGAGTGATTTGGCTTCTGGCAGACGTTATCAGCAAGGCTGTGTTGGAATACTTCTGCTAAGTGAAATTTTGGTGTTGGTTTGGTTGATAACGAGCTTCAGTATAGGGCTTACCTTTCTGGAGCTATGTATTAACTTGGTAATCTTAATGCTGACCTGCTGCAGAAGGGAGGGAGCAGTTCTCCCTCCTTGTCTGATCAGATTGACACCAGGTATTTTGCAGGGCAGGAGAAAATACCATGGTGGTTTTGAACAAGCAAGTTTTTGTATTCCTGTCTGAAGCTGCATGTCTTGAGTGAAACCAGAATGTATTGATTTGCTGTAACCACCTATTGACCTATGTGTTCTTTGCATCTGAGTTGCACAAGGAAACACGATTCTTTTTATCTTTTTGTTGCTGTTACTGGTTGTTGCGAGTCACATAAGATATCTGTGTATAAACAACCTACTTTGTTCACTCTTAATGTTGTTGCTGCTGTTTATTTTTCCACTTTTCATCTACAACTCCCCCAACTTATTTTCTCTAATTTGTTTCTAAAGCCAAATTGTGCTTAGTGTGACAGTTTTCTTGCATTTTTTTTTTTTTTTTGCATCATCTCAGGTATGAAGCAAATTCTTTATCGTGTCTTTGTACATATTTAATCTTGTTTTAAAGATCAAAGTCTGAAAGCCATTTATCATTTCTGAAATGGAACTTTAGAGGTGTGTATAAGATCATCTCCAAGTTGATATTTTTCTTTCCAGAGGCAATGGGATAACTTTTTTTCCCCCTTTTTCCCTGGTTTTGGTTTCATTGATCCTTCTGTTTCACTTGTTTCCAGTAGCCTAACATTCAGTTACTTCTGAATTTATACTTGATAAAAAATAAGGAGAGTTATTGATTCTTTTCAGTACTAAGTTTCTAGATGTAGAATTTTGTTCTTAGTTTTATAATTCCTGTATTGTTTTGCTAATTGATGAGGCTCTTAAGCCTGGATTGGCAGGCCGTGCAGTTCAGAACCCACATCTAAAACCAGTTGCTAGCAAATGTGATCATAGTTGTGTGTCACAGGTTGCTGTGCTGGCCTTCCTTTTTCCACCATTGATAAAAGTGCTCTTCTGTTGATGATCCTTGTATTTTGCAGGCTGGTGTTAGTACCTTTGACAATGACTATAAAGTGCTGCTAGCTGGTTGTATTATTTTTATCCAGTTTCATGTTATTATTTAAGACATGTGAGAAAATGCACCAAACTGCTCTAATACCAAAATGTGACAAGAAGTTCCATTTCACACTGAACTTCTGCAGCAGTACCTTGAATGTGTTGGCAGTATGTTGCTCTTCAGTGTCTTAAATTCCCATTTGTGGATCTTAGTGTCTATAAGAGGATTTTGCAAAGAGGCTTTGTTACAGCACTGTTGGTGTTCTGCTCCTTTTCAGGTGTAGATCATGTATTTGCATCAGGGCTCATGTATTTGCATGAGGACTTAGGCTCTCAGGATGTGAATTTCTTTGAACCCTAGCATTCTAATATTTCATCTGTGTGTGAACTGTAGTTTTCACTACAAAATTTTCATTGCCGACAATGGGTGTAGAGTCATCTTAATGGAAAATTATGATAAAGGTGGTCAGGAAGACTTTAGTAGTAATAAGTAATGTAAAGCTGTCTTAAAATGTACATTGTATTTCTGGAGCTTATGATCCAACATTGTCATGTTTACAGAACTGTTGACTTTACAAAGACTATATTCAATATTGGCCTGGGTTCAGCAGTAGCAGTCATTGCTCTTCTCGGTAGCTGGTGCAGTGCTGTGTTTTTGACTTTCAGCCCGGGAACAGCACTGATAACACCGATGTTTTTAGTTGCTACTCAGTAATGTTTACTCTGGCCAAGGACATTCTGAGCCTCATGCTCTGCTGTGGAGGCAGTGAAGCCGGGAGGAGGCATAGACAGGACACCTGACCCAAACTGACCAACGATGTATTCCATACCACAGCACATCATGCCCACTATATAAACTAGAGGCAGTTACCTGGAAGGGTTCGATCACTGCTTGATCAGGCTGGGTATCGATCAGGGTGTGGTGAGTGGTTGTATTCTCTTCCTTTGTTATTTCCCTTATCATTATTATTGGTGGCAGCAGCAGTGGTTTGTGTTATACCTCAGTTACTGGACTGCTCTTTTCTCAACCTGTGGGGGTTACATTCTTTTGATTCTCCTCCCCATCCCTCTGGGAGTGGGGGGAAGGGGGGGGGGGGAGTGAAGGAATGGCTGTGTGGTTCTGAGTTACCAGCTGGGCTTAATCCATGACAAATATGTGTCAGTGTAGAGCTTATTTCAGTTGCTTTATTTTTCGTCTACAAATTCAGAATTTCTCAGATACTGCAGTGTGAAAGAAAGACTGAGAAAGTTTTTATTCAGTACAATTTTCAAAGCTGTTTTACTGGAAGCATTGTTCCAACATTGTGTA
This sequence comes from Psilopsiagon aymara, assembly GCA_024733675.1. Classification (NCBI taxonomy): domain Eukaryota; kingdom Metazoa; phylum Chordata; class Aves; order Psittaciformes; family Psittacidae; genus Psilopsiagon; species Psilopsiagon aymara. The sequence continues at coordinate 7,643 of JANRGW010019984.1, read as the reverse complement.
TATACATTTGATTTCCTTTTATAGAATTCTTCAAAATTGTATCAATCTATATCAGAGGGCATTTGCATAGGCCTGAAATACCTAGAATATGTGATTTTTGATGACAAAAGAAAATTGGGAAGCACCCTATCTAAGTATGAAGCCTGAGAATAAAAGCAAAATTAATGTTGTATATTTGGATATAATTCTGGAGTTATGAAGCCTCATTATAATCCAGCCTGATGCCCATTTTCATTTAATCTGCACTAGCACCTCTGCAATGGATTTAAATGCTGTTTTCTCGCTGTTTTGCAAGGGTTTTTTTCCTGCAAGGGCAGCAGAACGAAGTCTTAGTGTGTATGGGAATCAAGATCCAAGCATTGTGTCTGTCTTGAAGGAAGAGATTCTCAAGTAGAGATTGTGGTTAAATCTCTTGCACAATGGTTTTACTCTTTCACTCCAGTGTGTTGTGGTTTTGTTTCCTTCTGTAAGTGGTTAATTAAAAAAAAAAAAACCCACCAGGTTTTGAATGCAGTTTTAAATACTGTCTCGTTAAAAATTGGGCTTTTTGTTCTCAAAGCAGTGAAATAATTTCAGACATCTTGCATTGACCTGTCAGTTGTGCGCTAAAGCTGCTGAAGTTCTGCTACCTTTGTTTGGAAAGCTTTTCTCAGTTTATTTTGCAAGCACTTCTGCAGTTTGTGTAATATGTCCATATAGAACATCCAAAGTACAAACAAAATAAGCAAAAACCCTGCTAATGCCAATATTTTTATTTTTTATTTTTTTTCCCCCCAGAGGTTAATTTAAAAATCCCAACCCATGGTGGCTATATCAGCGTAACCCTCCAGCTGAGAATACTTTTAAAGACAACTTTGCCATTGGTGACTTTATCAATACTTCATATAACAGCTGGGTGAAAATAAACAGAAAGTAAAAGCAGCACATGATACCCAACATGGTCATAGGAGAACTGGCTGTAATGAGTTTTTGCAAGCGATGGGTTGTTGGTTTGGTTTTAATTATGCATTTTCTGGCTTGCTGGCAACTTCTGCTGAAGCTGGTTTTGGCGGTTGAGTAATGTGTGGTTGTACGGAAAGCATGTGAAGGCACACAGGGTTTCCAGTGGGAATGGTTTGAAACGGAGTGATTTCCTAGTAGCTGGTTTCCCAGGTGTCAGGTTTCCTCCCGGCTCATGTGAAAACAATCTGTCTGCTCTGAGCCTGCCCTCCTGAGCAGCAGTGGGTGCATGTCGCCTTTGTGGACCACTGGTTGCTTTCACAGCTCCAAAACCTGTTCAGTGACTAAACAGCTGCTTTCCCTTTTCAGGGGAAGGAAGAGGGGCGAGTGAGGGTTCTCAGTCTGGGGTTTCTGGAGCCTTAGGGGTGATGGTGGTGGTTTTCCAGCAGTGAGGCCTCCAGGAAGGGGGAGTGTGCTTGGCTTCAGAACAGCACCAGGGCTGCTGGAAGGGAGGATGCTGATTACAATAATAAACAAATGCTGGGGATAGATTACTGCATGGCTGTCAGAGCAGACAGCGCCAAAGGAGGAGATCCCCAGCAAATGCTTTAGAGGTTGCAGCAGGACCCTTTGCTGGAGATTTTTTTATTTCTTTCCTGCAGGAAGGAAGTGACTTTTTAGATTTTGTTTAATAGGCCTTGGCTGGTCTGTGGTGCAGCATCCCGTGGGTGAAGTGAAGCAGGCTGGAGATGGCTTGGTTACTGTCATAGCAACACCAGCCCAGCTGCAAGGGCGGCAGGGAGAGGAGAGATGGGCTCCTGTTGGGTCACACTGACGTGTTTCCTAGGCTGAAGTATGCCTCATCCCATTTTGACTTCTCTGTAAAGCTGGCTTTTGGTACTTTCTATAAACGGAAGTTTCATTGGGGATTTTTCTTCTTCTTCTTCTTTTTTTTTTTTATAACTTTGTTATTATTTTTTTTTTATTTTTTAACTTGGAATGGAGCAGCATGGAAGGACTTGCTCTTCCTCCCCACCCTCTGCATCCACCATATACCAGCAGATTATAGCTTCTCTTGCTTGGGGTCACTGAGATCAAACATTGAGCTTGGGGCCTGCAAGAAACTGTTGCCAAGGTGAGCTGGAGGCAGTCCTGGCTGGGTGTGGAGACAACGAGATCCCCGCAGTGCCATGGGGCCAGGTTAACTGCAAGGAGCATCACCCCGCATCATCGGCTCTAGCCCAGGCGCCCAGCCCATGGGAAGGAGTGGGGACAGGAAGGATGTGACAATGGTGCTGTGTGAACTGCCCCCTGGGGAACACAGCCCAGGAGAGGGGCACGTGCAAGGACTCTTGGAGGGTTTTGTGACAGTATAGGTGGGAAGAAAAGAGGAACCTTTGGAAAGCTGTAGACCTGGCTTGGAGGACATACCAGGAAAATGTAGGCTTCGAGGGACGCTTAATGATGATTGGCCTGAACTTCAGTTTACGTGAGTTGCTGACAAAATTGGAAAAGGTATGGTAAGCACAGTTTCGTATACTCATGCCTTTGAAACAGGTTATGCTTTTGAAAACTACAAAATAAAAAGGGTAGGTTGATGTTGAGATTTCTGTGTTGCTGTTAAGGTCCTCATGTGACCCCTGTTTGACTGTCTTTCAAATATGGAAGTCTGTTGTTGCTTCTCTTCCCCATTTCAGGTCCTACAAGATCACTTTTAGAGCATGTGCTCTGATTTTGGTCATCTTTTCTTTTATTTTTCAAAGGAAATGACAGAAAAGTTTGGACTTTGCCAAGTCAAGGGCATAAGGGACTTCCAGGATGTCTGTGACCTTACTTCACTGTTGACAGAAAGGAAGTGCTCCACAGTTTGGTGTTAGATTTATTTGAATGTTAGCAAAAATGTTAGAACTTCTTATGGCTTTTATAGGTAGAATTGCTTCCAATGAATGCCCCACTTTTCCCAAAGTTTCATCTGTTATTCTTCAAGCTAGTTATGCTTCCTCTTACCAAGACATTTGGTAACAGTAATGCTGAGAGGCAGGAGGCTTGGCTTTGCAGTGATTGCACTAATTAGTGAGTCATGAGATTATTCAAAACCTGAATGTTTTCATCTACTTGTCAGCACTTTGAATGAGACCTGGATTTGTATGTTTGTAACAGTCTTCGCTTGCCTTTGCATACTGTATTTTCTTTTTTCCTTTAACATTTCTCCATGTAAGCTTCCTGTGCCCTGCAAGACCAGTCTGTAACAAAATATACAGTAGTTTATTTACACGTTAATATAAAAAGCATAAATACTGTGGTCACAAAGCAAGAGAGCAGATTGTAAAGCCTGATCCTGTGCTATTCCTTCCTAAAGCTCTAAACTTAAGTATGTTCTTTTTTTAAAAAGCATACAAATCAGCACCAATATCCAGAACAGTAATATAATGGGTATTACTAAGTCTCAGAAAATAAAACTAAGCTACCTTTTTGTTTGGTTTTTTGGGGGGAGAGGATTTGTATAATTTCAGTTAATTTCAAAATCATCATTCTGGGTTGTCAGAAGACTGTTGTAAACTGGTTTGGATTTGGTAGGGTTTTTTTAAACTCTTCTATTTATGTTTTCCTAGAATAGCAAACTGGAGTTAATGAGACAGATACTGTTCAGTATCCCACTAGCATGACTCTTCCAAAAGTAGCAGCAAAAGCAGATATTTTCTTCACTGTGTAGATTATTTGCTTCTCTCTTGCTCCCAGTCTGACAGCTGGGCTTCACTATTCCATTGTAATTGCTGCTGGTAGCCTATGAAGCTGGACACTTTGAAATGCTTCATGACATAGTTAAGACAAAAGTTTTGAAACCCTAATGTTTCTTATGTCTTTTGAACCATTCAAGCTTTGGCATTTGCAAATTCCAGGCACTCCCCCTGTGATTTTGAATATTCCAGTGTCTTATTTTGTCTCAAAGGAATTGATCTTAGCAGTTCTCAACAAAACAAAACTGACAGGTCTCTCCGCTCTGCTGTGTTTTTTTAGCTTGAAGTTTACTGTGTCATTTTGTTATCTACTGTGCTGAAATTTGTAGCATGAAGAAGGTGCTTTGGTGCTGTTGAAGAAAGCTAACTTTTTAGTTGGTGAGCTCTGACCAGAGATTCTAATCTGTGCTTATTTGGCAAGGTTTGGTTTTGTTTGGTTTTGGGTTTTTTGGGGGGGTTGTTGTTTTGTTTTGGGGGATTTTTTGGAGGGTATGAGGGAGGTCGAGCAGGTTACCCTCCTTCTCCCCTGCTTCATCTCTCCCTCTTACTGCTCCGTACACCCCCCTCCTGTTCCTCCTGAGGAGTTTGCTGCCAAGAGAAAGAGTGTTGTGATTGATCTTTGCTTGCAAGCTAGTTTCAGCTTTCTGGATTTGTTAATATATGTTCTAAGGAGAGAATTACAAGTGCTGTTGCTGTGGTCGTAATGCAGAAGCCAGATGGCATTTGCAGAAGCTTGCACGGCACTCCCTTCCTGTGCAAAAGCAGAATTGCATTACACTGATGTGGGCAGGGCCACTTTGGCTTTGTTCAGTCACATTTCTGTGACTGCTGGAGTTAACATTGACAGATTTATGATGCCCATCAGATGCTGAGTCAGTGCCATGTGATGGAGCCACAGAGGTTGTTGAAGACAGGCTAGCATTCTGAGCCTTTCTAAGTGCGCCATCATTCTTGTGCTGAAAGGTATCCTTACCCACATACCATTTGTTGGCTGTTAAGGTGCTGCCCATGAGGTTTAAGTGCACATCAAGACAGCTCTTTGGAAACTTGAAGTAGCAATGCAAAGCTTTTGGTAGTACAAGCATTTGAAAATTAGATGTGAAAAATACCCCAAAGTGCTTTTTCCCCAAAAAAGTTTGGTTTTTTTTTCTTCTTAGAATATTTGAGAGCTTAAGTAGTAATTAAATTTCTAACATATCTAAAGCCAATTGCTGTTTTGAATTACTTTGATCTTATGCTGTAGTCTCAGTGGCTATAGCGATAACCCAGTATGGTCTGTGTATAATCCTTTAGAGAGGTTTTATGTCTGTCCTTATACACTCTCTGGGCACTGATGGATTTATGATAATGGCAGTTCTGCCCAAGGGTTTTGCATGCATACTGCTCTTCTGAATGTGAATTCATTATAAACTGATTGCTTGACAGCAATTGCCACTGCAAGCCTCTGAAAGAGCATATTGGGGATGAGCCTTTCTAAAGTTGTGACTGTCCTCTGACACTAGAAGAGGGACTGTCTGGATGAGATGGGTACCTGGATTCTTCAAAGACTTTTTGAAATTGTGTGTTTTTGCAACAGCATCCCTCTCTCCTGGCTACCCTCAGCGTTTGTAAAGAAGGGAGCAATAAAACTGTTTCCCTTTCACAATGGCTGCTTTCATATACCTGTATCATGCCTTAATTTTTATTCCCTCCTTAAGAGTCATCAAAAGTAAAAAGCTCAGAGTGAAGTGGGGGCTAAAGGGAACATCTGACACAGCAGCATTCCCAGCAGCAGTTGGCAGCAGAAGGTAAAATGTATCTGGTTCAGTATAGACTAAACAATATGCTATTAAAAAAAAAAAAAGAAATCCATTCCCTTGCTACTTGCTGTGAAACCTCAAAGAATGATGTTCTGGCTGATGTCGATGGCAAACAGTTATGTTCTTTGGTTGGCACTGAGCTTTTTTATTCCAGCTGTTTTAGCTGGAAGAGTTTTCTGCAGTTTCTTTGATGAGCAGTCATCACCTTTATTCCTGATCTCTAAAAGAGACGAGTGCAGCATTTCTGTAACTATGTCTTTGCTGACTTGAACATTGTCAGTGGACGCAGTGAACAGTCATTTTTGTGGGACTTGCAATTCCCTGCACCAAGTCTGCTCTCAAAGGCGTGATTTCTGTTGGGTGAAGTAATACAAAACTTTCTTGGCAGAATAGCCTGTGGGTAACCTTTGCTGGGGAAAATGCAGGTTTTCAAGCAATTTTTCATTCATAAGGAGTCAACCTCAACCCTACTGTAATTCCTTTTAAGATCCTTATGTGGTTCAAAAGCCACAGAAATTTGCATGTTCCGTGGCTTGTACCTTGGGATTAAAATTACACAGCAGTCTGTGTGCCAACAAAAAGCACTTCCAGTCCTGTAGCACAGCATCAGCATTGGACCTGTACATCCATTTCTTGCAAGCCATATGTTGTTTGTGTGCCATAACTTGCCATCCCTGTTTTGTGGTCAGATGTTTATTAAAAAACCTGTAAAATTCTTCTTCCTAAACCATATAAATAGTTAAAAATTGGGGTGGAATACAGAATTTGGCTGTGTGTAGAGAGTTAAAAATACACTGAAGTAAAACATTGCTAAGTCCTGTATGTAACTGTTTTACAAACCCCATGAAGTTATAATTGGTATAGTATGCTATTGACCTTTTTCATAAGAAACTAAGTTGAGTTTTATGTCATCCCATATATAGTAAAAACTTGATTAAGGGATCCTGGTAATAGAATCTATAATGTTATAGGAACATCTGCTTATTTACTTTACAGAATAAAATAGCATCCCTGTTTTAGATCTTTGTATCATAAAGCTCAGGTACTTGAGGATTCTTAATGGTAAGAATGAATGGAGTAACATTCTGCATGCTATAAAATGCATCATTTCTTCTACTTTAATTTCGGTGTGGAGATGGGGATTTTCTTCCACCAGTTTTTACTTTCAGTGGAAGGGTTCAGGACCTTTGAAGGGCCCTGTGTTGATGGCAATGTACAAATGAAGACAATATGAACAAATAAAATCTGACAACAAGTGTGTGGAAGTAAATATGCTAACAACTTAGGGGGTTGCAAAGTGAATTAGAGGCCCTCTGGAGCCATCATTAGGAAAAAAAGCACTAGAATGCTCGTTGGGCTTTATGGGGGAGGTTGTTTTATATGTTTATTTATTTTATTTATATGTTTAGGTGTGTTTATGTGTTTGGGTTTTTTTGTTTTGTTTTCTTTTGTTTCTTTTTTCATTATTATTATTTTAAAAGGAGTTTCTTTTTGCCTTTACAGGGGATTAATAGTTTTCAAAGGACAATTATTTCTGCGTTTGTAACTGTTCAAATATGCTGGCAGTATGTAAGAAAGAAAAACAAGAAAAGAAGTTTGATGGCTTTTTGACCTTGGAATTGGAATCAGAATGCTTGGTTCTGTTCAAATCTTTGTCATATATTTTCTTTTACACTGGGCAAGTCACTCTAATTTACCTTTGAGCTTATCCAGTAGCAGCTCCAACTGCAGTCTGCTACATCTTAGAGTCCTTTTCAGAATTGCCATCTATAGCGTTACTTAGTGTCATATACCATATTTATACATTCTTTAAAGACAATTGTCATTGTATGGTAATTTAGTATTTTATTAAACTGGAATTAAAGCAAGTGATAGGCTTCTTATTATGGAGACAAGCCTTAAAATCAGTCTCGCTAGGTTGAAGTAGATATGTACATGTCAATCTAGTTATTTAGAATCATAGAATCATAGAATAGTTAGGGTTGGAAAGGACCTTAAGACCATCTAGTTCCAACCCCCCTGACATGGGCAGGGACACCTCCCACTAAACCATATCACCCAAGGCTATGTTCAACCTGGCCTTGAGCACCGCCAGGGATGGGGCATTCACAACTTCCCTGGGCAACCCATTCCAGTGCCTCACCACCCTTACAGTAAAGAATTTCTT
>JANRGW010019981.1:0-13521 GCA_024733675.1 Psilopsiagon aymara | reverse complement strand
GTCTTTTTCCTTTGGGCAGCTTTCCAGCCCCTCTTCTCCAAGCCTGTAGCATCCCATGAGGCTGTTGTGGCCCAAATGCAGAACATGGCACTGAGCCTTGTTGAACCACATACACTTGTCCTCAGTCCATCAATCTAGCCTGTCCAGAACCCTCTGCAAACCCTTCCTACCCTCCAGCAGATCAATACTCCCACCCAGCTTGGTGTCATCTGCAAACTTACTGAGGGTGCATTCAATACCCTCATCCAGATCAATGATAAAGATATTAAACAGACCTGGCCCCAATACTGAGCCCTGTGGAACACCACTTGTGACCAGCTGCCAACTGGATTTAACTACATTCTTCAAAACTTGGCCATCCAGGCAGTATTTTACCCAGTGAAGAGTGTCACCCCATCCCCAGTGGCAGTACCTACCTGCATGTGTTCTCTCTGCCTTGAGCATTCTCACAGGGTACAGCCACACACTTCACTGCCACTTCTGTACCAGCATCAAGGAGGAATAGTAAGCAGCATGAAATAGCTCAACTTATCCCACACCCTCCTGTGTTCAGAGCCTATGGCAACTTTACCTCCCTTTCTTCCTCCTTTATAAAGGAAAGTCTTCTTGAGCTATGAGAATTTTCCAAGTGCAATTCCCCTCCTGGAGTAAAGACCATTATTCCATACAGTCAGGGACAGCTCAGGCAAGAAAGAGCATTTCAGCTGTTAATTGTTTATCCTTTCTTCCAGTGCAGCAGGAAAATCCTATCAGAAGGCAGTTAATTATTTAAATGCCTCCTCCACTTAAATTGTTCATTCAAAGCTGCTTCTTACACCTCAGTCGCCCTGAGGCGTTTTGTGCTTTCCGCAAGCCTGTCATTGGTTTATATTATTTACCAAATAGCACTGCAGCTGACCACGAGGTTACTAAAGATCTACTGGAGACAAAGCAGCCACTGCATTACCAGACAATTTCAGTCTGCACTGACTTAAAAATCATTGTATGATGCTGAAGATAATTGCATGGAGGACAACTATAGAAGCTGGAGAGGATCAAAGACAGTAATAGGGATATAAAAGGAAACCTGCATTCTTCATATGCTACTTCCCATGCATGTGAATGCTTCTCTTTCATCTTTCTTTTTACAGATGTTTCAAATTACATAATAATTACAAATTCAAAAGGATTTTTTTTTTTTTCACACAAAGCCATCTGATATTAAGCACTTTCCTGAGTAATCATGGAGCAGCTTCCCAACAAGGCTTGCAGATACGTTATCCATCTCTGCAAGCACAGGAATGTTTTGTACAAGATATGGTGTAGTTCCTTCACAGCTCAGGTCTTGATCCAGAGCCTTCTGCAGGGGTCACAACAGATGATCATAGTGGCTTCTCCTGGTTTTGTTGTCCACAAAAAGTTATAAATAATATTTTGGGCAGAAAGTTGATTGATCTTAATATTAACAAAGTATCATTATAATTAAATCAGTAGTCAACTGACTGAGTGCACTGAACTGTCAAATTGATTACATAAATTAGGTTTCATTTATAGCTGCCCTAGAAGATTTGTCCTACTACCTAGGATAAAAAATCAGCAATAGTCATTATGGCACAACTCTGGGAGGTGTGAAACAGTGGATCAGTGCCCAAGGAGTGTATATGGTGGCAGCTGCAAAAACACTATGTGAGGAAAGGTGATTAATAGGCACAGGAAGAGCCTTCACTGTAAATCTGAATCAATTCTGCTCAAAATCTGTAGGCAAGTAGACATGTCTGTGGAGCACACAGGAATGCGTCTTCTTGCACAACTTGCATGTGGAGGCTTCCTAGGGTGTATGACCTCATAGCAGCATTCCAATATCTGAAGGGGGCCTATAAGGATGCTGTGGAGGGACTCTTTATTAGGGACTGTAGTGAGAGGACAAGGGGTAATGGGTTCAAACTTTAACATGGGAAGCTTAGATCAGATATAACGAAGAAATCCTTTAATGTAATGGTGGTGAGGCACTGGAATGGGCTGCCCAGGGAAGTTGTGAATGCTCCATCACTGGCAGTGTTCAGTGCCGGGTTGGACAGATCCTTAAGTGACATAGTTTAATGGGAGGTGTCCCTGCCCATGGCAGGGGCTTGGAACTGGATGATCTTAAGGTCCTTTCCAACCCTAACTATTCTATGATTCTATGTCTTTGCATTATTGGAATTTAGTTCAACAGACAGATAAGAACAGAGCAATGACAGCGGCATTTCTTTGTCAGCATATTCAAGAAGAAATCTATTGCAAATATAGGCAAGAAACACAGTCCAAATCACCTTGAAATGAGAATTGTTCCATTTGCTTCAGTGGGCCAAAGGCCATTTATCATATGCACTGACAGCCACTGAAAGTTTGCAAGTTTGTGTCACGTCCTATCCTCAAGACTTGACTTCCACAGCCTTTGAGATGTCTAAAATCTTGAATTTGTCTCACTTTTTTTTTTTTTTTTTTTTTTGTGTGTGTGTCCTTTAGCATTATTAATCAGGTCCAAGGATCAGCTTTTTGGAGCATCATACTCCATGAAATAGGAATTGCCAAGAACTTTCTGTTCAGTTCTGTTCAGGCAGTCTCTCCCTCTGTCTATCTCCAGAAGCACACTTATGTTATATGTGCTGATCTATATACTTAGAATGTACCATATCATACCTTCATACAGTGTAACATAGGCAAATTAACCACCTAAACAAAACAAAACTTTGAATGACATGCTAGCATTAATTTCACAAACAGGTGTCTCATGATCCATTTTGAATGATGTTTTTGTGCTTCGGATAACATGAAAAATGTATGCCTTTTATCTTCTCTATGATTAAGGACAGTATCTCTAGAAATGTCACTGGGGATTATACAGAACATGATAATATACCCAAAGCAAACATGGTGTGCAGCAAACATGAATATAGGATGATCAGCCTTCCCAGTATTCAGCTGCCCTTGTACATCCTGAAGGGGATGGCGCACCAGCTGCTGTTTGGCTGATGAAACCTTTTTCTCACTTCCCTGAAGTAAAGTAGGTGAAAGAATAAAAGGAGAGGAATCATAATCATAGAATCATGGAGTGGTTTGGGTTGGAAAAGACCTTAAGATCATCTAATTCCAGCCCTCTGACATGGGCAGAAAGACCTTCCACTAGACAAGCTTGGTCAAGGCTCAGTCCAACTAAGAAGAGATACTTTCCATTTTTGTTTATCTTCTAGCAATTTCTGTTGCCTTATTTCTAATATTTCTTCCATTGCTAGGAACTGGCTCTTGTAGAAGAGACAGATTTGGTGTTTTCACTCACTGTAAAGGTATGTGTTGGTGTCATGGTTTAAGTCCAGTCAGCCATGTAGCTCACTCACTCACTCCCCCCTCTTCCTCCCCCCACTCCCGGAGGGATGGGGAGGAGAACAAAAAGAATGTAACTCCCACGGGTTGAGATAAGAACACTCCAGTAACTGAGGTATAACACAAACCACTGCTGCCACCACCAATAATAATAATGATAAGGGAAGTAACAAGGGAAGAGAATACAACTGCTCACCACCCCCCCACTGATACTCAGCCTGACCTCAGCAGTGATCCTGCCCTTCCAGGTAACTGCCCCCAGTTTATATACTGGGCACGATGTGCTGTCGTGTGGAATACCTCTTTGGTCAGTTTGGGCCAGGTGTCCTGTTTCTGCTTCCTCCTGGCTTCCCCTCCTCCCTGGCAGAGATTGAGGCTCAGAAAGTCCTTGGTCAGACCAAACATTACTGAGCAGCAACTGAAACCATTGGTGTTATCAGCGCTGTTCCCAGGCTGAAAGTCAAAAACATAGCACTGCACCAGCTACTAAGAAGGAGAAAAATGGCTGCTACTGCTGAACCCAGGACAGTTGGTCTGGATACGTACTCCTATTTATCAAAGCCTTGTGGGCAGACTTGCATTTGAAGGTGTAAAAGTCCTTATATTAATACTAACAGACAGTAATTAGGAAAATATTTTTCTGTTTAAAGAAATGGATCAGAATACATGGCATAAGCTTTTGCAGCTTATGGTCTTCATGGGATGAGTTTATAAGGTCTATGAGGTTCTTTCATCATCACCAACTACTTATGTGTATGATGTAAACAATAAATTGTATGTCTCTTTTGCTGTTATGCCACAGAAATCTTGACAATGAGCAGGTAGCCGTGCATGGACCCCTTCCTGACAGTCTGATACTGCTCTTTCACTCTTCCATGTGTTGCCTCTAAATTTAGACAAAGGTTATTTGTTTGAGACAGAGGCTTTTCATACTTGCTTTTATACAGTACCTGACACAATGAGGTAATGGTCACACTGGAAGAAGATGCACTGTACCATGCTCTAATTGGAAAAGGGGGCAGGCAAATTAGTTGGTATTATTTTGCTGGGATTTCATGTGTCTGACTTCCTAATGACTCACTTCAATAGGAAATGAGGTACTACAAACACACTCACGTGTGAACCTTTGGATTAATAGAGAATGAGTTAGCTTCAAGGTGAGTACCAAGGGTGCTCGCTGGCAGTTGAGCCTGGTTTATTGGCATTACTCAGGGTGCCAAAAGGTGATTCTGAAGTACTGGGAGCTGGGGACATACAGAAGAGTGAAGAAATAATATTATGCATCTCGAGATACGTTGTGTGAGAATGTATTTTTGAGTTGTCTGGGGTACACTCTGGTTGCAGCAGTATATTCCTATCAACATAAAATACTCAGGGTAGAACTGGACACTTGAAGGATTAATCTAAAAGTGTTTTAAAAGAGAGCAACAGGGAAAGCACTTGGTTTCTTCCTCTCTCCCTCTCTGTACCACAGAAGAGTGATCTGTGCACAGCTCTCAGCCTTTGCTCTGACTAGCACCAGAGGAACTCCAGGGTGTTTCTGGGGATCACCAAAGACCAGTTTTGTTTAGCAGTACTTATCATCAGTTTTTTCAGCTGTGCTTTAAAGGCCTGGGCTTTCAGATTAGAGACAAGGAACACTGAGATGTGAGCACCCAACTCCACAGCTACAGCTCAGTCAGGCTTTGAATGAAAATGTTAGGGCACAAGATATGGCCCAAAACACAACAGCACCTGAGACACAATAATGTTGGACTGTTTCCGTATTAGCCTCTAGCTAGGCAAGGTTTGTCAATTATCTTTGTGTTAGGAGAGACTTTTACAAAATCACTTGGTTGACCAGTGGTTGACCATGGTCAGTGGTAACGCTGTCAGCAGCTGACAGCAGTTGACCACTGTCTTCAAGACTTTCCTAATGGATTTGCTTACATGGCACGATTCTCAGAGTCCATTTCTTTTGAAAATGAGAGCCGTTAGCTAACTCAGGGCCTACTTTAACAGTACAACTGATGCGCCTATTCTCTGTTGTCTCCTGTGTTCTCTGCCCTGTGCTAAGAAAGAAATACACTGATCAAGTTCCTGTGACACCACAAAAGTAAGCTGGGAAAAAAAGTAATGAAAGTACCAGAAATGCTTCATTTTCTCTACCATCTTGTCCTGGAGTCAATGCAAGCATGTTCACAAAATGCATTTGTGATTTCAAGCCACTAATCAGCTCAAATGAAAAAAATAAACCAATCCAAAACCAAAAGATCCACAGGATTTTTCTCCTGTGCTTTCTCATGTCTCGCTAGTATACCATGCAGCTCTGCCATCTGCCCTATATAGCTTTTGTCTACATGCATGACTGTGCTCATGCCAGGGCAAATGTACATCATCAGTGGTGGCATTAAAAAGGAGGAATTAGTGCACACCTGCAACATATTCTGTTAGACTGGTAATACAATAAAATGGTGGTGAAAGATGCTGATCAGTTATTTAGTGATAATGCAACTTACATGCCAACTCCATCCGGTGATTAACATCACCCTTCCTTGCATGAAGGAAGGTTGCAGTGTATTTTTCAGACTTGATTAATTATTTATTTGGCATCTGGAAGTCACAGCAAAATGGCTCAGATAGAAAGGGAGCAGGTAAATTGTCTGCCTCTCCCAGGCACTACAGGTTAAAATTCACAGCTAAAATACTATTTGAAAAATATTTGTGTATTTAATATTTTAAAGAGCAGCTCTGCCTCTTGGGTTGTTTTTCGCATTCTCAAGGCAGAGGGGGCTGTGTGTGTGCTACAGATACTCTCATCTGGAAGATGCGCTCTCATCACCACATGAACCAGGTAAAAGAGGATTTTAATATGCAGGGGAGCAGGCACTAGAATAAGGGGAGATTACTGTGAGCTTTGTAATTTTTTTATGAAGGTTGTCTTCTATGGAAGACAAGGAGAACTTTTCCAAGCTCAGAATCCAGACAGAGGGCACACTCTGCTTACCCTTAACAGAACATTGCTGGAGCTCAGGTCAGAGCATATTAAATGCAAGAAAATTGTTTACAGATTTTACACCTGTACAGGTGATATATTACTGTCTTTATGCAAATATCACTCAGTGATAACCTCAATCAGGTTCTGTCAGCTTCCCCAATCATCTAGGAATTCATCTACTAAAATAACACAGTATTTTAACCTTCTTCTACTCCCATGCCACTTACTCCCAGTATGACATCTGCAGTATTTCTTCTCAGAATTGTAATTCTATTTACCAACCACAGATTCTTATGAGTTGATAATAGCTCTCATTGTCTTATCAAGAGGTTTTTAATAGAGGAGGCCACTTAATCAACTGAAAGGGAAAGAAAACCTCTAGAAGCTGTGTCACATTCAAGCTGCAACTTTTCTTATTTTCATGGGTTTTTTTAATTTTAATTTACTTTTCAAGAGATGGAAGTTGCAGTCACTGAAAAGGGGCAGCTGGTGTGCTCATTCTTGGCTTTCAGGATCACAACATTCCAAGAGTACCCAAGTTTATATACTTAAATCTACAACTAGACCTATAACAGGAACAGAAAACAAATAGTCTCTTCTGTTTATTTAACCCTATGGCCCATGCTCTCATTATTGTCATTTACCTCTTCCAGGGGGCATCATCCTTTGGGTCTGGTCCAGATCAGCTTATGTTACACTCTGCACATACGTAGTACAAGATATTGAAGAACAATTTGGCAGGCATAGGAGGATGGACAAGGTTACCTCTCAAGTTCCTACGAAGACTTGGTGTGTGAGGGTGGTGGCTGGAGACTGTGCTGACCTGAATGGCACTATGTCTAGACTCACAGCTATGTTGTGTGAAAAAATGTACCTTGTTGTGACAATCTTAAGGATGTGAATTACAAAATGCCTAACCAAGCATCTGAACCCTAGGCATATCTCAGGAACAAAGACAACAAAGGTGGGAAAAGAAGCAGACAGGAGATGAGCAGTCAGTTTGTGGCAGAGCCAAGACTTACCAAGAGTCTCATTGCGATTCATTTACCCATGCTGCCTTTGCTGGCTAATCTGATGGCCTGAGTGAAATTGTCAGTGAGGAAACCAGTGTGAGCACACACAGTGTGCTGTGATTAGAAAGTGCAGTGGGGGGCAGAGGAGTATTAGAGCAGTCAGAAAGTTTTCTATGTATTCCCTCTGTGATTTCTCCTGAAAGGTACTCGCCTTTCATTCCTAGTTCCTTCACTTTCAGTTCTGTTGTTGCAGCTTGCACCTCTTCTCTATAGTGTAAAATGCAGTGACTTTCAGTGCAATGGAGGGAAAGGGGGATAATGTTCCTGAGTAGATAAAAAAGCCACATCACTGATTCTGCATTTCATGGAGGAGACAACCTAGCTCTCAATAACCAAAACAAATCTTACAGTTATTGAAATGAATTCCCATTGAAGGGGTGAACTGTATTCCAAAACAGACTTCCAAAAGCTGACAGCATGGCAGTGATTGACTGCATATTAATCCCCAATATGCATTGTCTGAGAAAAATGGCACAGTTCAGAAGTTATGAAGAGGGACAACACCCTGCAAAGCACTAAGAAGCAAGCAAGCAAGTAGATACAGCAGAAAATGCAATTATAGTAAAGCCAGCTTTGAAAAGAACCTTACAAGCCAGGGTTACTTTAGCCTGCAGTAAGGGAAGATTAATAATGAACACAGATTGCTCAAATGAATCATATCAAAATGGATGCCCAGAATGTCTAGTGATGGATGGCTAGACAGCATTTAGTGCCACTAATACGTGTGATTAAACTGGAATACAAAGCAGGTAGGAAGGAGGTTTCAGTCAGAGAAGGGCACAGGCAGTGTCTATCAGCAGGAGTGCAAAACCCACCTCGTAGGGAACAGCAGTCTCCTCCAACATGCGAGACGGGAGAGAAAAACAGTGAAAAGAGAACAGCCATTTCTTGGACAAGGACAATAATGTCAGGCAGTGCAAAGACTGATGGATATGTTCAGGAGCAATCTTTAGCACCTGGAGCTTCAGTGTGGATAGCTGCAGAATTGCATTGCATTAGAAGCTTGCATGAAACTGGTTTTCTTCCCTGTAGTCTGCTCAAACAGCATTTCCAATTGATATCATTTAGTTTGGGTAGAAGCCTGAGCATTTCATACCAATTCACTGTAGACAAATAAAACTATTAATAGGTGCTCTGTATATAATACCTTTTTCCTAATACAGCAGTGGCTCTTCAATCCACTGGCAAAGGTAGCAGAGTTTGTTAACTGGCACCTGGTAAAAGCTGTGTCTGCTTTCCTGGGACACCCGCCAGTAAATAAATTCAGTGCAAGCTATTGAAACATTGCTAGGTGATGAACAAATAGACATGCAGGGCTGGCTGGTTTGACCAGAGGAGCCACAAAGTTTCAGAGACTTCCCCCCAGTACACACTACCCATGCCACCACAAGCTCCACTGGGGACAATTGTGTTCTTCTCTCATGCCTCTCTTCCCCCAGCCACATGAAAAATGCAGATGACCCACTGGGAAAAAAACAGAGTCCAGGAAATTGGAAAAAGCTACAGAGAACAAGGAAAAACCCAACCAAATAAACAAAAAAGCATGTCAAATTGTTTTCTGCACTGAAAATAGACATAGTGTGGAGGGAAAAAATAAAACCAGAAACCCAGACAGAAAGAAAGAGGTTCGCATTACCCTCCTTGCTGGGTAGAAGCAAAACTAATTAAAAAAGCAGCAGGAGAAGAGGCGTGCCACAAAATCTTGCTGCAAAAGCATGGCCCCTTTTTTGCCAAAATGTTTATATGTTTTCAAGTCCTGTCCATCAGAAGCTGTAGGTGACAAACTCAAATAACTTGCTAGAGCCTGTCTTCTCTTCTGGGACTAATGCTTCTGAAAGTGTGAAATGGAGACTTTCCCAAATGCACCAATATTGCTCTTCCCCTTCTGACTGCAGCATAGCCCACTGCTAACTGTAGCCATTGCCACTGGGGAAAGCAGTTCCCCCCGCAATGGAGGGAGGAAGAGAGAGAGGGATGGAGGGAAGGAGGGAGGGAAGAAGGGAGGGAGTGAGGGAGGGAGGGAGGAAGGAAGGGAGTGAGGGAGGGAGGAAGGAAGGGAGGGAAGGAGTCAAAAAAGGAGGAAGAAAGCGAGGAAGGAAATAGCTGGAAATAAAAGTCTGAAAACTTTGATCTGAAAAGCAACTCTACCAGACTACACACTCCTGCATTCAGTAGATCTGTCTCTGTGTCAGTCAGATCCTCTCTCAAGTGATTAAAACAAGCTCTCACACACAGAAGAGCTGACACAGCCCAGAAGATTATTTACATAATGCAGAGGAAGAAGCATTTATTCATTATGTTTCTGCTACAATTAAGACTGTAGTATGAGCTGACTGGTCAAATACTCTCCCCTCAGACCATCAAAGTCTGAGCCTTTGCTCTCAGCTTGGGGAAGGGGACATGGTGCCTGTTGCCCCACAAGGTACCACTATCAAGTATTCACTGGCTGCAGGACCAGGCCAGTGCATCCAAAATGTAGAGTCAGGAAAGGGAGAAAGGCTACAATAAATACTTGCAATTTGGGCTTGGATCTTGTAAAGGTGGGCAAAGCAGTAACCACCATGAGCATCTTGCCTACTGCAGTCTGGCCAGTCTAAGCCATGTGTGTAATTAAAGAACACTTTTTATTCCATATACACCAGGGCTATGCAGCAGCACAGGAGCTGCTTTCCAGGTAGCACTCCAGGTCACTGTCTTTTCTACAGTAGCAAACATGCCTGTTTGCCTCAGAACAGACAGCATTGCTGGGAGGGACACGCACACAGCAGACTGTCTCATTCAAGTCATAAGTCCTTATCCATCTTCAGAGCTGCTTGACAGAGCAGGTGGGTTTCACATCTTTAGAAGCCTTTTGCTTCAGTTATCTTTTATCACCCTGGATATGTTTATGGGTTCCCTTGCTCCTTCTGTGCACACTTAAATTTAATTTATTCCTGTGCTTTCTCCCTTCTTTCCTTCTACCCCTCCCAACACCTTCCACTTCAGCAAGCTTGTCCTGAGGAGACACTCATTTTGAGGAAAAACCCTTGTCTGATTTTATGAGGATATTTGTATGTATACACAGTCTCCACAAGTCTCAGTGCGTCAGTGTCTTCTACATGTCCTATTTTATTGATTTTTACAGCTGCGTTTCCACATCTCCTCTTTTGGAATCTTAATATGTACTTTGAATTTCAAGGTTGTAAAGTTCTCTGTAGATCTCGCTGAGATCTGAAATAAAGCCTCCAGAAGCATGGTCCAACGAAATGGGCTGGAACAGAACATTGCAAGACTTGTGCTTTAGACCCTTCACCAGCTTCACTGCCCTTCTCTGGATCCTTCCCAGCACCTCCATGTCTTTCTTGTAGTGAGAGGCCCAGAACTGAAAACAGTATTCAAGGTGCAGCCTCACCAGTGCTGAGTACAGCAGTATGATCACTGCCCTGGTCCTGGTGGCCACGCTATTTCTGATACAGGCCACAATGCTCAGCAGAGGTGTAACAGATGATATTTTACCTCAGACTCATTTCTAGATTTGAATTGTTTAACTGTAGCTGCAAAACACTGCAGCAGGGCCTCTGCGAGCCTCCCAGCTATAAAAAAACAGATGATACCTGTTAGTGTTGCTATAGAGCCAGAGTATCATTTTAGGATTTAAAGAGATACATGATATCACAGACATTTTCTGTCTGCCCTAGCAAGAGATGCAGGCAACAGGGCACAGGAGCCCGTTCACCAGAATGGGTAGAGTTAGGGGCACAAGGCTCAGGAACATGCTGATGGCCCTTTGCTGGCTTCGGGGTTTGACTACAACTGTTTTGCAGCACCTTATACAGAGTAAAGATGAAACCCCAGAGGTTCAGAAGTTAGGCTTCCCACAACAGAGGTCGTGGGGGGTGTTGAACACACATCCTGGTTTAACAAAGTGCTGCCTGGCTTTCAGTATCAGAGAGCCTATTTCAGCTGAGGGAATGCTGTCTAACAAGTAATTGCCAGGGAACAGAGTCTGTGTAAGCACTTGGTGCAGTTAGACAGAAAGGAAAGAAAGGATACAAGAGATGAGGAAGGTCACCAAGTGTATGAAAACTGGTGTGTTTTGGCACATGGGATTTGCATGTCCCAGAAACTGACAATGTCTAATGAGGTAATCCAATGGCTGAACAGGGGGATGAAGGTCTCCTTGAACTATTAATTACCAGTCACTGGAGTAGATTCTTTCAGCTCCACTAAAACCATAACTGTCCTTAATTTCATATTGCAATAAAGCTGAGCTTAATACTCTTGTTGCTGACCTACTTTATTTGGCTTTTTTTGTTTTTACCTTGTCAAGACTTCATTTCTGTTCAGCAGCATGTACTCCTCACCTTGTTGCATGCTGTACTAATCATGCTTTTATTATGCATTTTTAGATCCTTCCCACAGTGTGCAGAGATCTGTGGGGTTTTTTTTCAGCCCAGAATATCAACAAAGCTTACTGCCAAAGCTCCTGGTACTGTATCTACTTATTCTCATCATCCCTTGAAAAAAATACATTGTTGCAATGTGACAGCAGAGCATGGTTCAAGGTCCACTGCATATGAAAATGGAATTGATTACTCCCAATGAATAGAGGCTTGCAGCTCTTAAGAGCATTATAAAATAAATACATTGGCATATACTATGCATTTAGCATCCTAAGCAGTTTACTGAACTACTCCCTGCAGCATATTTTAATGAAATGCTGACAGATCAGCATCTCTACTGGATAACTGTATTCAGTGGTGTTGGTCACAAGTGACGGATGTTAAGGAAAGCACACAAAGTTCTCTGTAAGACAGCAGCTCCTCCATGACTTTCTGCTCGGTGTTGCTACACACTTGGAATTTATCATTAGCCAGCAATTAGAAATCAACAATGAGCACATGACATTCCTCCAGTTTGGTCCCTAGAAACTTCCACCTCTAAGCTCCCCCACAAAAAAAAAAAAAAAAATTGCATGCAGAGTATTTTTCCTAAAGAACTCAGCCTTATCTGCTGTTGGGTTGGCATTAGCATCCCGTGTTAGATGTGATGTGAGAAAGAACAGCTTGCTGATGGAGAAACTCTGCCTCAAACTCGGGTTCTGCTTTGCTGGCTGGTGCACAGGGCAATGCAGCTGAAGATAGATGGAGAGAATAAGGGAGCTGCAAGGGCCACTCCTGGTTCCAACAATTTCTGAGCCATGGATGGCACTGGCACAGAGCCTGGTAGTGCCCTACCTCTTCACTGCTTTTATGGTTTTTTTCTTTTTATGTGCCTGAGGGGAGGGTTTATTTACGACAAGAAGATGAAAAAAAGATTAAAAAAGATAAAAATAAACCAAAACAAAACAGAAAACCACAAACCTTTAATCACAGCTGGCTTGGCTTTTTAGCTGAAATAGTTCCACAGCGGAAGTGATCAAAGTTCACAGACAGTTCTTCCTATCTTATATCCTCACCCGCTCCTAATCCTACCACTACCTGAGGTCTCTTGCTAGAATAATGTTTTTCTTACATTCACTGTGTCAAGACCGTAAACAAGCGAACTGATAGCACCTCACTTCTGCCAGGCTCGCAACTTCCTTTGTACAAGGGACGGCTAGAGACTAGAAGCGGCCCTAATTCTTTGTATTGTTGGTGCCACCCAGTGTTGAAAGCCTGGAAGTGGCACTGCAAAGGCACATGCGTGAAAAGTCACAGTCCACCACATCCGACACATATTCCGCAGTCGTGGCCGTGCTGGTCTGAACACCCAAGTGTGGAGAAGAACCAGGATTTGAAGTTTTCTCTGAATTTTGGATGCTGATGGAGATCAATTGGCACGAAAATGCCTATGGGTGATTGTCGTGGCTTAGGCCGTAAATCAGCCACACAGTTTGCTCCATGGAGAATCGAAAGAATGCAACTCCCACAGGTTGAGATAAGAACAGTTCAGAAACTAAGGTATAACACAAATCACTACTGCTACCACTAGTAATAATGATGACAAGAGAAATACAAGGGAAGAGAATACAACAGCTCACCACGTATACCCAGCCCGATCAAGCCACCAAACCCCTACCTCCTTCCGGGTCTCTGCATCCTGGGCATGATGTGCTGTGGTATGGAATACCTCTTTGGTCAGTTTGGGTCAGGTATCCTGTCTCTGCTT
>JANRGW010019978.1:0-44288 GCA_024733675.1 Psilopsiagon aymara | reverse complement strand
TGGGTCAGGTGTCCTGTCTCTGCTTCCTCCCGGCTCCCCCTCCTCCCTGGCAGAGCATGAGGCTCCAAAAGTCCTTGACCAGACCAAATATCACTAAGCCATGACTAAAAACATTGGTGTTATCAGCGCTGTTCTCAGGCCATAGGTCAAAAACACAGCGCTGCACCAACTACTAAGAAGGAGAAAAATGACTGCTACTGCTGAACCCATGACAACAAACTGTGATACAAATTCAAAATGGGAAATAACAGGTTCTGCAGGAAAGTACCCAAAGGTTATTATGGTTTGCAAAAATGAACATTTGTCAACATTTATTGCAGTAGCATAAAGAAAAAGCTTCTTTGTTGGGACATATAAACTACAATGACATACAAACTATTTTTTGAAAGTTTTCACTTTTCTTTCCCTTCCAATTCTCTGATCACTGATCAAAAAGAACAACGAATAATTCAGATTGGAAGGGATCTGTATTTGAGCCTCCTGCTCAAAGAATGGTGCCTGCAGTACTCGACTTGTTACCAGTCTCCAGGTAGGGTGTAACCCATCAGCCCAATCATTCAGATGGCAATTTGGCCTTATCCACACAGCTAAGCTATCTTGCACCTCAAAGAGATAATGACTGTGCCTAAACTTATGGGAAATAATCCTGGCAGAAGTTATACCATGTGCTATGCCCAGGTATCATATTTGTAGAAGCTGCAAAGACCAAAATCATTAACCGGAACAATGTTAGGAATTAAATAGTATGACTGGTCAAGAACTAGGCCTTTTACTTATTTGCATGACCACATCTGCAAAGTTCTTCCCAACCTGTTTTTTCTATAAATATGATACATTGAAGCAAAGCTTTGCATATTGTGTCCTCCTTTGATAAAAATCAGATAGGTTTATTGGTTGTTCTTTTGTCAGAAGAGAAGTCGTTACCTTGCTACTGTGATAAATTGTCCAGTGATGACATAAAGAGTAAAATACTATTCCAGAAACGCTCATTCTCAAAAAAGAAAGAGAAAAAAATAAAACAACAACCAAATATTTCTTTTCATTTATATGGGAGAAAAAGTATAAGTGATTTTATAAGTCCCTGAAAAAGTTTGCACAGAAAACAATACAGCCCAGAATTCCTTCTAATGGCATGTCTATACCTCTGTGCATTCTGCAGGTAGTATTGGCATATATTTGGAAAAGGTAGGGGAAAAACTCTCTATGCATTTGAGATGAGATAATAATTACACAGTGTTTAAGTGTACATGGTTTTTTTTTTTATGTTTAGTCATTTTTTGTAGGTTTTGAAGCAAAATTAATTTTAAATTTGTTCCACATACTTTATCCTTTGTGTACAGTTATTTTCAAGACAGTTCTGTTTGGTGAGAGAGATTCAAATTGTTGTTTTTAAAATGTCTTAACTCCGCACTGAATAGGACAAAGAATGCAGCATACAGAAAAAATAATATGCAGTGCAATCTAAATTAGATTTTTCCTCCTCTAACAAGTTAAGTAAATTAATTTTTAAATTGAGGACTCATAACAAAGAGCAATAACTTTACCACCCTTTGTATTAATTTGGCATAGACATACATGCCATAAGTTTTCTCTGGTAACTTTCAACTCCAAAATCTCTTTTCCACGATTGTGATTAACATGATTAACATCCATATTTTTTGTAAACTAGCATATGACAGATTAATTAATCTAATTTCATATGTAATCTGCTATATTTTGCCTGTTTATATATTGCTGTGAAAAAAAATTGAAGCAGTTTTTCATGTATGTTCTGCTAAGCCTTGTTGTAAATTGAAGCTTTCAATTTCTTTTGGAATTCATCTCTAGATCATTTTAGGTCTGCTATCTTTTGCCTTAATAGGTCTCCTGTTAGCAGGAACCAGCACACAAAGGACTTAATCACTAGATATCATTATTTAAATGCATCTTGTTTATCTTAAAGGGCAAAAGACTGTGCAAGTAGCTTACCTGTCAGCTATGTCAGCAATACTGAATGTTGGCATCAGTGCTCCTTTAACTCTGTGTTTCCTATTATTTTATTTTGGACTTTTTAGTGTCTGGAAGAAATACTTTTCTACACTGTTTCTGCTCTTTTTTAAACCTCTTTTCCATAACATGACTTTCATGAAGAAAGAAATATTACTGTCTGAAAATGATTCCTTGAACACAAAAGTAATCCAAGTTCCCTGTGGATCTAAAAGTGTACTTAATTAGTCTGACCACATAGTTTCTCAAAGAAAATCATTATTCCAGTAGTGCAAATGAAGGTCAACTTGCAGTTCACCAAGATTTTCTATCTCAGAACTTCACAGTTATATCTGCTTGCAATTCCTCCTTTGCATGGCTTGTAGACCTTGTTGAATTGAAGGCTGCATGTAGTTTAAATAACTATTGGCAAAGTAGTTTAAATAACTTTTGGAAAAAAAAGACGAAAAAGGATTGTCAGGTTTTTTTGTGTACAATATTTACTAAAATACTTGCTACATTCAAACATGTGAGATATAGTTCAAATCACTTCTCTTGCAGGATCAATCACAGACCCTGTTAACATTGCTCCTTTAGGGCACAGAAGGCTGTATAAAATATTGCATATGTTTGGAAACTTTTGAAAGTTTATGGAAAAATGAAATGACCACATAATAGGTCCCTTAGTGTGAATTTAAATGCAGTTGTCTTATATCTCCCAGTCACAAATTCCGAAGTTTCTTCAGTGAATAACCCATGGCTTATGAGAGTGTTCTTAGTAGGAATCTGAGAAATTATTCCATTATGTCAGTGTTTTAACTCATGTTTAGCACTTTAAAACTGGTTGGAAATGTTTTCTTTGTTAGTATTGAATATGTCCATGATGATTGCCAAAATGTAAGTATTCACAGGTAATGACAGTGTATTTGACAGAATAATGATCACTGTAGCATACATATTAGTACATAGAACCCAGTGTACATACTAGTGTTTAGATACAGTAATTGCATTGGGGTGTTCCATCTCTATTCCAGCGGACATCATTTGGGTTTTGCAATTTATAAGAAAAGTATAAAAATATATTGGTCCTAAAAAAAGTTTTTTCTTTATATTTCTGAAGGTAAAGCTAGAACTTTTCTTGGTATACACTTTTCTGAGAATCCATGCATAATTTACGGGAACTGTCTTGTCTTTGTACTGCATTGTGATGAAGCTATTATTAAAAACCATATACCTTTGAAGGGAGAGAGGATTACAGAATTCATAATATCTACATCTGAACTGGTTGCTTCACAGAACACACACTAGGATTTCATATGAAGGCTGAGATTGACCTAACTAGTGGAAGCTCATGGTAGGATCAGCTATAGAGGGCAGTTGAAACATAAAATAAGCACAAGGAAAACACATATTTAGGAAAGAAAAGGACAATAAACCTGTGATATTTTCTGGTAGCACAGGGTAGCTTGAAGCTTTGCTTAAAGACTGGCTTAAACAATTTCTTGAAAAGCACTCAGTTGAATCTATATTAATAAATAAAACATGGTATATCATGATTAGATGATCAAGATGAATGTCAAGTCATTTTAAAGTCAGATAGGTAAGCTCCTCCTCATTTTCACCCCAAGAAGAAAAAGGCATTATTCATCTTGCCTGTTGAGACTAGCCTATGGTGTATTCTCTTCTTCAAACTACTCCTAGGCTCAATCTGGAAAAGTGGATCAAAATCATGCCAGGAAGTGTGCTAGCCATTACTGAGGACAGATAGCTGTATGTCAGTGATAAAACCTGTGCTCTGGATTTGTGTAAATTGTTGCTATAAATGGAGCTTGAAGGAACATGTAAAGAAAGCGTTAGAAATAGCTGTGAGGTAGACACAAAGGTTTTCGGTACAGAAGTAATTTAGGAGACAGAAAGGGGAAAATAATCTGTTTCAGATACGTAGACTTATCAGTACCTTGATGTTTTGCCTGCGTTCATGCCTTCATATAGAATAGATCCAACAACTCAAGCCACTACATGGAGCAAGTAGGTCTTTTATTTTAATAAGCCTCCAACTCTTTGAGGAGGAACAGTTTGTTTCATACAGCAGATATGTTAAAACTCTTCTTCTCTACCAACCTCTCCCGAATTTCACTGACTTGCTCAATAATCTTGATGATTGCTTGGTAATATTTTTTCCCTTATTCTGACTTGATCTTAACTCCTAACAATAAACAACACACTGTTTCCAGAGAACAACATAAGGGCATAAGTGTTGCCTTACTAAGACAGTTCAGGGTCTACCAATGTCATCTACTTTACCTATTATCTGTCTCCACTGGTTGATAGCAGCTGCTTAGATAAGGATTTACAAAAACAACAAGAATACAGCAGTCATTGATTATTTCCTGGAATATTTTCCAAGCTCTTGTCAGTCTGCAACTCAGGGATTTCTTGAGCCAGAAATAGTTGCTTTTGGTATTAACAAAACAGTAATGCACTTTTATTTGTATGTCTCCATGCAACTGCTTAGATGTGAGCAAGATGTCTAAGCTTTAATTACAGTTAATGGACTGACATCGAGTTAATGAACTGTCTAGTCAAGACAGTCAATAGGACCTCAAGAGATTCAGTTCATGCTAAACATCCATGTTTCAGATGCAGAAGTGTTTGAAGTACCCGAGTTTGCTTCACCAAAAATAACCACATAAGGAAAGGTCTCTTTCAGGTTTAATATCCACTTATATGTTTCTAGGGTGTCTGAAATGACAGTAAATGCCAAAGTTAAAGCAGATAAGCTGAGCCTTTTGGATTTAATAGCTTCAGCTGGAGTTTCCTGCATCAGGTTTACCCAGATGATTACTGAACTTCAGTAATATACCAAGTCCACAGCATCCTGTGGGAAAGTTTTCCACAGAACTCATGTATGTTTTGTATAGAATAATTGTCCATTGCATTTCATTCTCTCTGATGACCACATCTGAATATTCCAGACATTTTATTTTTTTTCTAAACACCTCTTGCAGGATCAATTACAGTTTTCCAAACACTCAGTTGCCCAAAACCACTGCTCATTCAGTCTCAGCCAATTTCCATCTGCTTCAATTTTGAGGCTTTATTCTCTTGCCAAATCCTAACTGTCTTGGGATCTTTTACTTTTTGAGACAGTCTTCTACATTGTCTCATGTACTGTCTACTGTCTGTCTTGAATGAAGTTACTTTCCTTTTAGGCACATATAAGTGCTTTTCTGAAATGATGCCCAATCTGCTAGTGTTCTCAAGCAATATTCTTTCTTTTTCTAGTTTTATTCTATTAGTTTATTTATTTCAATAAAATCTTCACTACAGTCATAAATATTAAAGTTAGAAAGACATTTCCAGTGAAACTGGAAATTATTTAAACTCAGTTTTGACTAAGATACAGGCTAGCTATTGGACACAGTTTAAACAAAATTTTGGAGCTCTTGAATCTTTTATGGAGAATCAAACTAAGCAAAACATTTTTTTTTGCCTTTTCAGTGTATCATATATTTTGAAAAAGAGACTTTCAATTTCCTATAAAAAAATTAAAAAAAAAAAATCTGAAAAGTCTGGCCAGCAAAACTTAATGAAATCAACCCAAGAGAATCATTAGGCTCTCTCATGAAGCCTTGTATTTTGATAGAAAACTTAAAAGCAAAAGTTGAACTTCAAAACCATAGAACATGTGATTAGTAGTGAAAAAAAAGGTTTAAAACTCAGAATATCACACCTGCCAAGTTTTGGACACATCTGGTAAGAATTCATGTTGATGAACCTTTGGATGCCTACAGCTCAAAATCAAAAATATTTATAGAATCGACTATTTCACTTGGAAGGATGTACAATTATCATCTTGTCCAACTGCTTGATCATTTCAGGGCTGGCCCCTCATCCTTCTCCCCAGACTAGACAAGACAAAATTTTTCAGCTGCTCCTTACAGGACATGCTTTCTAGCCCCCTCATCAGCTTTGTTGCCCTACACTGCACGCATACAAAGAAAGATCTTCAGATCCTTCTTAAGTTGTGTGGCCCAGGAATGCTCACAGTGTCCAGGGTGAGGCTGCACCGATGGAATAATCATCTCTTTTGACCCGCTGGTTACACTTTGATTCACCCCAGGATGTGATTTGCCCTCTTGGCTGCCAGGGTCCATCTTTTCTGTTGTGTGTTAGCCTAATTAAATATCTAAAATATTGCAATGGACACAGGGCCACTGCATTCATATTCTTGTAAGGATATTATTTTTTAATATTTGAAGAAATGTATATTGAGAATAAAATCTTTTTCAAATTAAGAAAACCTTATGAAATTATGACTGTGTTGTCTAAAACAAAACCAAATTAAACATACATGCAGAGTAAATTACATATGTATATATATAAATATATATGTACACACATATATAAATATACGTCTATATGCATATAAACATACATACTTACATACATATAGATACATGAGTAGGTAGGCAGGCAGGTAGCTAGATTTTTAAAAGATCTCATTGCCAGAGAGACAGAGAGGCGTTCTTTATTAAATCTAGGTCTTTTTTTCATTCACCTTCCTCTGCAGCATAAAAACTTTGGAGAATTCTAAGAGCCCTTCACACAAAGCAGTGTTTACCATGAAGAGGCAGAAAACACAGCCACACGTAACTCCTTAGAGATGCATCTTGGTTGTCATTTTATATCAAAACATTTCAGAAAAAAAAACAAAACAACAGCAAAGTGTAATGAATAGGCCCTCTGGTCTGGAATGAGGTATCCTCTTGACCAGTGCTAAATATATTTCTCACCTAACATTCTGTTTGTTGTAACACTAACATGAATAGAAACACTTTTCATTCACATAAACATCTAAATTTATCTGCAGAAAGGTACTCGCCTTAAACTGTAAATATTTTGCTTTAAATTTTACCATGCAAACTGTATTCCTCCTGATGAGTAAAATTGAGAGTAAAAGTCATTTTTTGTATGTCTAACCAAATATTAAAAAATAATAAATCATAAAAGCTTTGCACAGCTGCGAAATATCCATTAATGTATATAAAAAAACCTGTCTTCAATGTTCATTTTGAATATTTTTTCTTACATGGCATACTGTTGTAATTAGCTATATTTTTGAAGAGTACCCTCAGTAAATGAGCAGAAAAAGTTGACAGCAACAGCTTGAAATATTTGATAAATAGTAGAGTTTCCTCCATTCAAGACTATGACTGGGGCATAATGAGAGATATTAGTGACTCTTAGAATAGAAAAGATTGATTCAAAGAATGATGTATTTTTCCAAAATACTAAGTATTCTAGCCACAGAGCACATAAAAATCTTAAACTGGGAGTTCCTCCAGTCTCCTATTTCTCCTATTCCTCCTATTTAATCTCCTGAATAATAAAACAGCAAGATGAAGAAATCCACACAAACTTAAGACAGCTTTCATTATAACTGCATAAGTCTTCTCCCATGAAAATGCTGTGTGCTTTTCATTCTCACCAGAGATTAAGTTATATTATTGAGGGCACTACACGAAATCTTTGAATACTTAATGTTACTCTTCCATGAAAGTGGACTAGACTACAGAGAGAGAAGTTCTGTGCAAGGTTATTTTTTTCCAATACCCTATCTGGGACAATATTCGCCTTTTTTTATTCCTGTAGCCTTGGAGATAGGACGAAGTATGACTCCATCATTTTAAAAACAATGGAAAAGGCAGTTACATAGATTTACTCACCTCAGTGGCTGACAATGAAAGAACACGGGTTTGTGATTCCGTATTTTGTGTTGAGGGTTTAGGCTTGTGGATTTTATCATCACATCTATTTACTGCATCTGTGTGATTTGTTGAATTTTTTTTGTATTATCTGTATTAAAATATGGTGTATATTCCTGCATACCTACTTACATTTAATATCTGTTTGGTTTAAAAGTTATAAATTTTTACTGGATTTTTTTTCAGACTATGAACTTGTTCAGAAACAGTGAGGCAATGAGAATTAATCCCTGTCATTTCATGATGATTTTTAAAATATCATGGCCAGGTTAGTATGTTGCTCTATGGGCTTTACCTGCAACAGTATTGCTCATGTAGACAATTTTGCCATTCTACTCCTGAGGGAAATGCAGTCAGAATCTAGTTTCTCCCAATTGTGTGGATATTTCAGCCTGTGGCTTGCTTACAGGATAGGCTGACCAGTTAGCCAGATGGAAATTTCTTACTTCTCTTTCTGGAACAAAATCATTCAGTGTGACAGGGGAAATGATAGTTTGCAAGGAGAAGTTACTTTTTTCTATATTAAGGCAGGTGTCATAGCATGACTTTTGATGAGAAAATGTAAAAACAACACAATAATTAAAATGGGCATGAAAAAAATCCTTAATTTTCTGTAATATGCAAATCCAAATATTTTTTATTTATTTAAGAAATTAAGTATTCTTCAAGCTGTAAAGAATAAAAAAACAAGGTGATTTATTTCTAGAAATCTGCTGTCAGTAATGATTTATTGCAAATTTAGGCCTATGCAAATTTATTCCTATGACTTTCTGAGAAAAGTGGTTTAAGATTCTCTGTGTTGTCTTGGTTGAGATTCTCCACGGTAAATGCTATTGTTAATGAATGAATATGTCATAGAAATTGTACTACTGGAGTTTTCATAATGGTTTAGAAAAGAAACAGAAATTGGAAGAACAATAGTTTACAGATTAAGGCTCTGTATGGTCTGATGCAGGCTAAGTAAACCCATGTTGCATTTGGGGCAGATAATTAGACTTGGTTTTCCCTCTTTTTAAGTAATCTACCTGCCTGTATTTGTCTTGGTATTTATATGTTTGCTACTTTTTTGTCAAAAAAACAAAAACAAAAACAAAAACAAAAAACAATGTACACACAGAATCATAGAATAATTTAATTTAGGTTGGAAAGAACTTTAAGATCATGAAGTCCAAACAGTAGCTGGCACTGCCAACTCGAGCACTAAGCCATGTCCCAAAGTGCCACACATACATGTCTTTTAAATACATCCAGGAATGGTAACTCAACCACTTTCCTGGGCAGCCTGTTCCAATTCTTGACAACCTTTTCAGTGAATAAATTTTTTGTAACATCCAGTCTAAACTTTCCCTGGCACAACTTGAGGACATTACCTCTCATCCTATCACTTGTCACTTGGGAGAAGGGACCGACACTCACCTCACTGCAACCTCCTTTCAGATAGTTGTGGAAAGCAACAAGATCTCCCCACAGCCTCCTTTTCTCCAGACTAAACCACCCCAGCTCCCTCAACAGCTCCTCATGGGACTTGTTCTCCAGACCCTTTACCAGTTTTGTTGGCTCTTCTTTGGACAACCTCCAGCACTTTAAGGTCTTGCAGTGAAGGGCCCAAAACTATGCACAGTATTTGAGGTGCGGCCCAACCAGTGCCAAGTACAGGGGGGTGATCTCTTCCTTAGCCTTGCTGGCCACACTATTTTTGATACAAGCCAGGATTCTGTTGGCCACGTGGGCACAAGCTGGCTCATACTCTGATTGTAGAGGTGGCTCTACTTTTTTTTTTGTCCACCATGAGCATATAGCCACATTTTTATATCATTTAAATGCCTAAACTCTGTTAGGGCTGAAGGGGAGAGATACTGTTTATTTTATAAATCTATTAGATTTCTTTTTTCCCAAAGTAACAGACTCAGTCAGATAGCAATGAGCAATTATTGTTCACTGAGTTTAGAAAAAGGCTCTCATTCAATGTCTGCAGTTTGCAGAGAGTGCCCAATTCATGCTTTCTGTCATTATCACAGGCGTATTCAAACTGGGTGCAGATTTTTCAGGCAGATTTCTGTCATTGATTGCCACTTTGTAGTGGTTTACAGGGGACTGTTACAGAAGACATATAACAGAGGAGCTGATTTATTCTGAGTGCTATAAAGGAACTTCTAAATTCCAAATTTGATCTGAAATATAAAACTTTAGGATTCTTCATAATTGTCATTCAAATGCCTGATAAGCTAGTCTGATCAGTGCTATTACAAATATAACTTTCCTTGTTTTTCTGTGAATGCTTCATTATTAAAAATTAACAAATTATTTTGTTAACAATAAAAATTCTAGAACCACTTTAATGGTACACTGTATATACAACTGCTTATTCCTTCATCATAGAAAATATTCAGCAATTTGGGCAAACAGGAAAAAAATAACATTTGATTTTGAATTTAAAATTAATTCTTTGGCTATAAAATAAGGTTTTGCCTATACTCATAAACTAAATGTGTAGAGGACTCATACAGTACTAAAGCAAACTGGCACGGAAAGTTTAATCCCTCTTGTTCCCCAAGACAGGGTGGCCATGTTCAAATTAGCTATTAACTTACATGTCTCTGCTTCATACTACCTTACAGTCTGTGACTGGCAGTGGATTTGGAGAGTTCTGGTCAGCTCAGGGAAAAAATTAACAGAGGGCATTCTGACAATATAGAACTTCAAATGATCTTTTTTCAGCATCTGAGAACACTTTCTAACAGTATTTAATTAGTAACAAAGATGTAATAAAAGATCCAAATCAGTTCTCTAGAAGTAAGTTTGATTCTTACATTTTAGGTTTTTTAAATCACTGACTTTTCAGGCAGATAATAATGCTTTAACACTTTTTTGTTCTTACTCTTTTTGATTTTTTTTTTTCGGGGGGGGGGGGGGATGTTTGGCTTTTTTTTTCCCTTAAAAAACTAACTTGAAGAAATCATCCCAGAATAGTCATTTCCTTCATTCTTCATACAGCTACTTACATTGACTGTCAGTGGGTCTCAAGGTTTCTGATCTACTTAAAAAAATCTCTGCTGTCTGAACTAAAAAATAACTTGAGAAGGAAACCAGCAAATTCTCTTCAGCAGCAATTATACAATCTCACTATCTCTTCAATTGCAGAAGATAGTTCTTCTTTCTAGCATGGGTTTTGGTATCCGTTTAACCCCATGGTAACTGATTTTGTTTGATCTTTCTTTTCAATTATTTCCAGTCTGCTTCAAAAATTACCACTTTTAATTTTTCCACTCCTTCACATTTTCCTTTCTAGCTTCATGTCAAAGTCAGTTTGCCTCAATAGCTGATTTACTCCCTTTTATCAGATTCTGCTCCAGCATTGTTTGCCCAGCTACTTTCTTCATTCTTAAGTCTGGTTTTCCTGTCAGTCCTACTGCCTCCCTTGTCATTTTTTTAAATTGAATGCCCTTTTCCAGGAAAAGAGTTTCTTTTCTTCCTTGTATTTCCTTTAGGTTCCAAGTTCTTCCTTCCCCTTCCCTAGTTTCACTGTCTTGGTGTCAGTTAATGGCTCTAACCAGTGAATTCCCTTCTCCACAAGATATTGGTTTCCACTGCATTTCACTCCCTGC
Organism: Psilopsiagon aymara; assembly: GCA_024733675.1. Taxonomy (NCBI): domain Eukaryota; kingdom Metazoa; phylum Chordata; class Aves; order Psittaciformes; family Psittacidae; genus Psilopsiagon; species Psilopsiagon aymara. Next base: position 32,950 of record JANRGW010019978.1, on the reverse strand, counting down.
AGAGATTAAATTTGCAGTGAATATTGAAGAAAATACTACAAACACAGGTTTGATCTGTATGTAGAAGCAACTGGAGCAGAAATAAAATGAGACCCTCAGATGTTCACTTTGCTCCTAGTTGTCCCACTATCCACTATTCTTGCTGCACACAATATTTTTATGTGCACTGTAGAGGGAGAAAGCAGGAACTAAATCAGTTACTGTAATATATGCATCACAATGTACTTCAAAAAGAAGAAGAAGCAGATGTTTCTTGTGCAGGTATAAAATTCAAAAGGATTATAAAACTATCAAAGAACATGTAATGAAGTGTAGATTAAAGAGCACAGTCTTGTTGCAACATATGTTCCGAACTTTCATGAGATAAGATTGTATAACATCAGGCATGTACTCATGAAAACAAGAAGATTGAAAACACCTGCAAAATAAGTTTTCTGTTTATGTTCTGAGAGCTACAACCTACAGAAAGGGATGAATGTAGCATTAATGTGCCATATGAGTTGTAGAGGTGATCTGATGCACAATCATCCATTATCCAGTACTCTGAGACTAAAAGTATCAAAGGTCATTATGACCAGGATATAGGTCTCAAGAGTTCTTAGAATTTCCTTTGGTAGAAACAGTGCCAGTTCAATCATATATCGGCCTATTTTGATTGGCATTAACATGAAAGGACTCATTTCAGATACCTCATTCTTCTCTAGACATTTTGGGTAGGATTAATTTTAATTTTAGATGTAAGGATCTGCCTGTCCTTTATTATGGTGCCTGAACACATGCTCTCATGTACTCCTGTGCTAACTAGACACAATATACCTGTCTAGAAAAAAATAGATTTACTTAGATTATGGGTACTGCAATAAACCCAGGTGTCAGTAACACATGTACATCAGATTTTCATATTTCATTTTATCATCATGACACATCGGTTAGGAAGTTGCAACAAAACCTGAGTTTCTACATAATATTAGTACTTTGTCCAAATTTGCATGCTTACTACTGTAACCATGTAATGTCTAATTTAGAGCAACTGATAATAAACTATAGACATAGAAAAATAAATGCATTACAAGCCAAGAATTAGAAAAACGGGAGCTAAAAAGATATAAAAGAAAACAGCTTTACTGTGCATGAAGCTTTAGAAATTCATAGTCCTCCTGTACACACTCCTATATGGATACAAGTGAATATCTTCAAGTTGTGATACAATCTGTGAAATGAAATAAAATAAGAACCTGCCTTAACTCTTTCAGACAGCCAGTGTATTATTTTCACTCATGACCTTGCAGGTACATCATCAACATCCATAATCATCCGATTTACAAAAAACAAGGACAGCAGTCAGGCAGATAATCAACAGAACTGCACATTCTCCGAGACAGATACTGGATCTAATAGTCAAAATTGGAAGAAATTTAGAAACAATTTGCTTCTGAGAAATGCTTGTTTGGATATTCATCTGGATGCAACATTGCTTCATTTCAACTTATTTGGGGAAATTGCTTTGCCCACAGGCAAAGAGCAAGACCAATTAATCATGTCAAAGAGCAGGAATGTCTGTGATACCCACAAATATTTGTAACCAGAGACGGATCAAATAGCAAATGCACAATAAATACAAACATTATCATGATGTCAATTGAAACCATGCCTATCCTGATAGATATGTAGCATCTTCCAACATACACAAGGTTATCAAAAATATGAGGCTGATAATTACAACACAGGTCTTACAGAAGATCACCATTCTTCTAGACAGGCAGTCAGTAGGTAAATAGGGTACCCAAAAGTGCCTAAACCAGCCCTTAGAAGGTGTATGTAGGCAACAGAATCACAAAGGGTATGTCTACGTTCAGGAGATGCATCCTGCTGTGTTATACCAGACAAGTGACTCCACAGCTGGGATGTACAGAGCATCAGAAAGGCTCTAGAGACTTGTTCATTCCCTAGGGGGATTCACCCCCTGCACTAGTTTCTGCCCTGCTCTGTGGTTCTCCTTGCCAGATACTTTCTACAGTATTATGCTAAAGGACTCCCTCTGTAACCTACTGGTCTATGTATCCAGGCCTCTATTGCAAAAGCACATGAGCAACGCAGGAATCCATATTCTATTTGGTTCTGTTCTGAGCTCCATTCAGAATCCATGTCCCATCAGCTCCATCACCATTTCTTCTAATCACAACATGCTGCTTGGAAAATTTAAGGTGCTGCTTATGAAGTTAGAATACTCACTCAGAAAATGGGAGAATGAGAGCACAAGCAGATGTACTGAGAAAAAACCAAACCAAACCAAACCAAAAAAAAAAAAAAAAAACAAAAACAGAAAAAGAAAAAAACTAAAAACCACCAATGAATTGCAGGGAAACAGCACAGCTGGAGCAGATATAAAGGTGTGTATAAATCTAAAGCATGTATCATGTCCAGGTTCAAATGGATGAATCACCAAGAGGATTGCTTAAAAGCACTAAGTCTAGTATCTTTGTTCATCAATTTCAAGAGCTGAAAGCTTCCACTGCTAGAGAAATCTGGCAGAAAAGTACATGGTACTCTGGGATTGAGGTATGATTTGCTACCAGTCAGACTGGTAGCAAAAACTTGAAATATTTTCTGAATTTCCTATGCATCTAAAACATTCTTATCCCAAAGCAACTCCACTTGGCAATTATTTCCCTTTGCTCTGTTCTCGTATTTCCCCTTGTTCAGCCACAGATGTGCTCACAAACATCTGTTTACTTGTACAAGGCTTTCCTTCTCTTGGTACTTTGCTTCACTTCTGCATATGCTGAGGCTTAATTTCTTCTTATTATGTTGGCTGGCCAGGTTGATCTTTTCATACTGCCTCTATAAGTCTGAGAGATAGTGTCTCTCAAACACTAGAGAAGAAATGCTTCAAGGTTCTGTTTTCTCATCTGGATGTTTTGGGTAGCCATAAATTCAGCAGTAACTGGGACCATTGCTGGGCAGTGGAATTTAGAGATCAGTATTGATAAATTTTTTGAACAGTACTCAAAACATGTTTAGCCCCTCCAAAATTTTCCCACTAAATTCACAGGTACTGGGTTGGGTGTGCTCTGCTGAAAACACAGGAATTACCTAAGCCATGGAAAAGACTTTTATGCATGGAAGGTTGAATCCGTTCTTGCTCCCTAGAAATTATGTAGAACATGCTGGGCTTCTTTGCAGCTGAACACATCTTCCAGCCAAACACCATAAAGTTTCAGTTATTTTTGTTTTTTTAGAAGGCCTTAATGTTGAAAGGTTGTCCACCATGGCCTGCAATGCCTGCAGTTTATTCAGAAATTGCTTTAAATACTGTGGACAACAGCCAGGGCTTGAAGGCAGCTCTATCAAGAAGACATTCCTTTATCGTTAATTGTAAAGGTGCTTTCAGTGCCTAGAGTCTCCAGGCACAACTGATCCTATCATTTGGCATATCTTTGAAGGTCTGAAGCTTTGAACTTGTTGGCTGTTCACCTTCTGCCTAGTTCGTACAAGTTTTACAGTGTGATGGAATCCTGTCATTACCAGCCTGGCAGAGGCAGCAGGCAGCAGTGGGGCTGTTCATGCTCTTCCTGGCTGCCCAGCTCCCAGCAGTATTGTCTGACTATTTGTACAGAGATGCTCAGCAGCAAGTTCACAGGTAGCTTATCAATTTCCCTCTGTAAGTGTTTGAAAGCCTATCTTTTCTTCCTCAAGAAAACAAACAAAATCACAACAAAACATACCCCCACAAAAAACGAACAAACAAACAAACAAACAAACAAAAAAACCCACACCCAAACAAAATTAAAAACCAATTTTTCAAGCAAGTTGAAAAATTATTAAATTTCTATTTCAGCTGAGGGGGGTTTGACATCCAATTTCTCTTAGTATTGAAACAAATATAAAAAGTCTTTACCCAAATATATTTATTTTTCAGCCAAGTATATAATTTGCCTAATGTACATTTATACTCCCAGCAGGCAAGGTATACATACATTTACGCAATTGCCTGGATTAAATATTAGAAATCCCTATTGCCCCTGGAATTTTCCTCCAGATGCTCTGACATAATTAAATTCAGTTTAAAGTATCCACAGTTGTTCGATCGGTTAAATTGGTTTATTGCATACTTTGAAATCATAGAATATTATTCCTGTTTCTTTCTCTGCATGAATCCTTAATTTTAAATTACTCCATGCCAGAAACAAATTGAAATAGATGTTCTGAACACATGGATATGAAACAGTTTGCCCAGTAATAATTGCTTCATGACAGTTTTGTATTCTTCCAGTTCTTCTCCCTTTGGAATAGTTTAGTGGTTTGGCTAGCATTAGTAAGAAAGAGATAAAGTACTGTCTCCAGCTAGATTTTATTACTGCAGACTTGATAAAATCTAAACATTTTTGAAACAATGGTCCTCTGAAAAATTAAGTGGAGTCTCAAAAACCTTCAAACATTACTGATTTTTATTACACTTCACATTTTTCAAATATCACAAATGAATTCCATTCCTGGAGAAAAGTCAGTTTTGTACTGCAACTGAAAAGCATCTCATTCAGGAGCCACAGCTATTCAGAGCAACAGTTCTTTTTAATACACTACTTTTCAAAATTGTTGATTCATAAATAATTACAGAAATGTTACATATAAATAAAAGTTTTCTTAAAATTAGCTTTCCAGCTTTTGTTGGTATCTAACAGAAATATTGTAGTCAAGAAATTCCTTGCTTAGAGTTCACTACAAGACCAAAAAAAATCACTGTGTCTCCAAATAAATAAATAAATAGATAAATAACAGCTGTTAATAATTCTTGCACATCTGCTAGTCATTGCTGTTTTAACCAAAAACAAGTTTTGTCAGGGAGCTATGAAATCAATTTAATACTGAAAAGTTAGAAAACCTTAAAATTAAAAAGTGTTTTGTTTCACTAAGTTGTATTTTGGCAGCTTCACAGTAAGTCTGTTTAGAAAGCTGAAGAGAATTCTTCAAGTTTCATGCTTGTTTTAGTTTAGGTCTTGTTATTAATCTCAATTTATGGATGAAAGGGTCATTTAAAAAAATAAAAAGAAGTCTTAACAAATAACACTGAAATACTTCTGCCATATAGTTTTCATCATCAGTAGTAGAATAGATCTCACAATATTTTGCAGTACAATATTTTTCAAGTGGAGCATAACTATTTGTATGGATAAAAAAAAAGAGTCTAAACAAGTAAAACCTTTTTAAGGATTTAAATAATTTATAATATTTAAATGTTGACTTTCTAGCTTGTTTTATGGTGAGATGATTTTATATTTCTTTTTTTTTCTGTGTTTGCAGCATTTATTAGGAAGTTAATCCAATGGATAGATGTAAACTTGTATTGTGCATAGAAAGGGCTCCATAAATTAAGACTTCTAAATGTCCAATAGTTACAGAAGGGAAGATATTAAAAGTATATATCCTAGCTAAAAAAAAAAAAAAAAAAAAAAAAAGGTATATATATCTACTATTGATATATCTGACTAAATTTTTGAATTTATTGGAAAAAAAAAAAAAAAAAAGTGTATTTCTGCCCCATGGTAAACTTCCAATTTTTCTCTAGGTAGAAATGAATGCCATTGCACCTCATCAGAGAGTAATTATTTATTTTGTTTAAGAGCAATCTTTGCTAAAATATCAGCACTTTCACACAATGTTAAGAAGCAACCAGTATTTTGTTGACTTTGTAAATCATGTCTTGCCATCACTAGTAGACTCAAAACTTCATATAATGAATCTTATAGTAGACTTACTGGCATATGCTTTGATTTTCATGTCTTTCTATGGATACAGAGAGGCCACTGGGTTAGGTTTTCAGGATTTTGACTCTCTTAAATGGCATGCAAAATTGTTAGAGGCAGCACATCTGTAAATATCTGTACTACTTCTCTATGGGGACAGTGTTGGAGGGCACAGACATAATTAAACCAAGTGATGTGAACATGAGCAAACTGTATAGTCATGCAACTCTAGCATCTTTCCAACATATATCCTTAATATTAATCTTGACTTTATATGAACATAACTAACTTGACAACAGTAGGCTTTTTTTTTTCTTTTAATTATAGTACGGAAAATGATAGCTCCTTCTTTCTCTTCAAAAATACCTGGAAATGTTTGAAACTTGCCAATAAAGAATTGCCTATTTAGAATAATAAAACTCCTTAAGATAAATGATTGTCTCTAGCTACATTTCAATTTGAGCTAAATATTTTGGAAAATCTGGGCCAAATTCTGAATCACACTGTTATGCTGAGACCACAGTGTAATGGAAAAGTATTTAAAAAAAAAAAAAAAAACCAACAACAATTCGCATACCTTCTGTTATACGAGCTGAAATTTTGGCCTAGGAGGTGCAGAATTAGGTAGGCAATTTTTTTCTTTCATACTCACTCCACAGGGCAAAAATGCTGAGCACAGCCTAGCTGTAGTTTTAATACTGTTATTGAAAATTTAGACCATGAATTATTTTAAAATACACCTTTAAAAAAATAGAGAGAAAGATATAGATCAGTTACACAACAGTCATGAAGGAAGGCGACTCATATCTAATCATCTTTTTCTCAGATTCTTAGCACCAATAAAGAACCTACAGAAATCACCTACCCTCCCAGGGGCACAATATCTTTCTGGGGAAAGCATTTGTGCAGAACAACACTTTGAAAAATGTTGTCTGAATACAAAGCTTTGGGAAAAGACTAGGTACAAAAATTCTATCTTCTACGTTGTGCTTGGGGACTTGACTATGACAATGTTCCATACAGCACTTCAGGTTAAGTTTCTATCAGCATTCAGGTAGTAAAGCTCTATTTATTTCACCTTTATTCTAAAGGCATTTATTCCTTTAGAATTAGCGAATTAATTTTGACACCAAAATGCTCCTGACATAGTGTCTCATCATGAGAAACATTTTAAATTGTTTTTCATTTTGCATGGCTTTGAAAAATTATTGTAATTTGCAAATTATGAAAGTTCAGCAAAATATGACAAAGAGATTAAATGTAAGAAATCTATGGTAAAAATTAAGTATTTAAAATGTCTGCATTGCTTTCATTTTAAAAAAATATATAGATGTTTTAAAGTATTTCAAGAATTAAGAATTGGCACCACAAGTCTGTTCAAGAAGAGCTCATTAGGTCAGGCTATCCTGTACGTGAGCACTTATATCTGATTTCATATAGAGAGTGTTCATTTGGAGAGATAATGTGAAAGTCTGGCTAATAAATATTAATTCCAGTTCAAGAGGATTCCAATCTGCACATAGATTAACAGGTCTACAGCCAAAAGGATTCAATTCTGATAATTTAGTCTTATGTATGCTATGCATTACACAGGCTACTGAATTTCACTGTATTAAGATAACTGTACACATTCCAGATGTGTCATCTAAAAATATGCTTGGGAACGTATAATTATTTAGGCCTGTGTGTCTCCATTTTCCTGTTTACAATTTCTTTTTGTGCCAGACAAAAATTTGAATGAGATTTTCAAACTGTCCCTAGCATGCTATTTTGTGTATTGCAGTCCAAGTGTAAAGTATTAAACAGTTTTAAATACCACACGGTCAAAATAGAATGTATCTATAATAGACATCCTACTGTGAGGTTGACATCTAGAATGGTGAGAGAGCATTCTTGGGCTTCATTTCCCCAGGAGAACATGGACAGGAGATATTTGGGGTAACGAAGCGGGAAGAGAGACTCACCGAGAAGTTCTGAGGAAGAATTCATAGAGAATAACTTTCAGAACAATTTCTGGAAATAGTTCTCAGTCTCCTCCCTCCCCTCCTACGCCCAGACTTTCCTGGAAAGAGACGCTGACTCACTGCATATTGGCAGCAGACAAGTATCTCAGAGGCTTCCATTTCTTTGGGGGGACTGTGCTCCTCAGGCTCCATTGAATATTGGCTAGGAACATAGACACAGTCCAGCAGCAGCTGGATACAAGATATCTCCTTCATGTATATTTGACGAATTAAAACCAGCATGTAACTCCTTCTTAGTGACTGACTACTGAATTTCTGCCCCCAGATGCTTTCTGTCTTTCCTCCCAGTATGCTTATCTGGAGGATAGTTCTCAGCAATATATGTAGACAAGTGGACCATAGTCATTCACAGACAGATTGCGTTCTAGAAAAACATGTTGAAGTTAATCCTGAGAGAGTGAGCCAGCTGCTACTGGCATGTACCCCAATACCAGCAGGAATTCCTTGTGGCTGTCTTTAACTTGTAGTAGTTAATATTGCAGCAGGAGAGGGCTGAGATGGGTACATGCAACAGGGGGAGTGAAGGGACATGTGCTGAGTGATGGACACTACCAATCACTCATCCAAATTGTGTGCCTGTCCCATACTCAGAAGAACAAGTGGAACAAGAACCTTTCTCAGTTTTAGGCATCCCTCTGGAAAGAGTATGAGATCTTGGGGTGTTCCTTGGGACCTGGGGATGATGAGAAACTTACACAAATTAAGAATTATTTTAAGACAGTTGTTATAGAGGTGTAACCATAGCCCTTATTCCACGCCTTAATGGCCCTGACCAGCCTCACCTGCAGTTTCCACCCATGCCTTCTTGGCCATAGACCCAGTAGCCGCATTTCAGCTCAGTTCTGTACAGCTGGGTCTCCCCTGAGGTATTCTGTGGATATAATCTCCAGTCCTGTCTCCTGGATGGCTCCAGACCAATGTTGAAAGAAACATTTTCTTCAGTACTCTCTGTGGCCCCATTTGCTGCTGCTGCTCCTGTCTGGCCTTCATGGATGGACCTGGGTCTGATTCAACACCTCACCTTGCCTGGGGATCACTGGATAGCTGACTCTTATGTCATCAACCCATGACTGCTCAGGTGCAGCAGGACTGTACTCCACCGGCAAAAACAGACTATGCTAGGGTCACCCTCAGTACTGAGATGTAGAGGCAATCCCCCTGGAGAATTCATCTCTGTTTTCAACCATCTGTAACCCAGATTCACAGCTGTGTTTTTCAACAGCTTTCTAGGCAAAGTGAAGAGACACCATCTTGATCTGGTGTCAAGGAGGATGTAAGAGTTTGATACTCTTCTCCTGATACACACATGAGCATCTCTGCTGCTCCCTGATTAGCTGCTGACTCCGAAACTGCTGGAGCATGATAAGAGTGTACTGGATATGTCATAGGACTCTCAATTTCCTTTGTGAAGGAGGAGTATGACATGACATCTACAAACCTGAAGGAAATAGAAGGCGTAAAGGAGGAGGGCACATTGCAAGGGAGGAAGGAGATGTCATGACTACCATTTAAGCTTACATGACATTCACAGCTTTATAGTTTTATTGACTTATTAAAAACCTAGAGTCTGCCTTTTCAGCAGTTCAGTTCATCTGCTTATTCTGCTGAACTATTTTTGGAGAATTTCCTTTGTCATTTAACTTGCATTAGCTATTAGCTTTTGAATGCATTCATTCATTCTGCTCCAATTCTGCCTTTTTAGTTATGTAAGATTTCCATTCTTTCATGCTAAATTTCTGGTTTGTGTAAATTCAGTCTTGATTTTCTTATCCTGGTTGTAGATATTGATGGTACTAGATCAGTAGTCCACTTTTCTTAATATCTCCATTGTTGCATTACCTTAAGGCATGACCTTATCTCATCTGACAATTTTTCCATAAGCTTTTAAAAACTACATGAGTGATAAAACAAACATAAACCCAACTTGGATATAGCCCCTAAAATCAAATGCTTTTGAGTATACAAATTATTTTAACATCAACTATGTAAGAGAAGATCTATGTAAATAATTAACTTTTTCCTAAGATGCAGGCTTTTTTCATTACGTAGTGAATTATTTTTCTTTATTTATTTTAGGACCCAAGCACTCTAACCTTTTAGCTTATACACACACTGATTTCCTTCAGAACTTGTATTTGGAGTCCCTCAAAAGAGAAAAGGCCAATTGTCCTGAGAGGATAGCTTGCTTCAGGACTAGAATTAGATATAATTTGGACACGGTTTTGCTTTTTCTGTCCTGAACAAGCTCTCAGACCTATGCCAGTGACTTCATGGCCTCTATTCTCTCTAAAAAATCACAAATATTTTGTGTCAGTCTGAAAAACAAACCTCTGATGATCTGTGATGGTATATACACCACTGGATATATTCCCCTTTTTTTATTAATTCCCAACAAATGACTGCTGTTCTAAGGTAAGCACCTTAGCTTAGAAAAACCTCAAAACTTTAGGAAACATACAGGAAAGACAGGGATGTGAATTACTGTTCTCACATTGTCTGTCATACATTCATAAACTTTTGGGTATGGGCTTCTTGAAAAGCTTTCCGTGCTTCATTGCCCGTGGGATCTCAGTTCAACCTTCCTTCTTTTCATCTAAAAGAAGAAAAAGGTGAGTAGCGTTGCCTGCCAAGGTCACTCTTATCATCTCCCCTTCCCCTGCTGAATGCTGATGCTTCTCCAGAAAGCAGTAGTGTGGTGGAGGAGGTGGTCTTGGTCTGCTGGTACTTAATTAGAACATTTATGTTTAATAAGGACAGTGAGCAGTCAAGATAAGAACTTGGTACCTTAAAATAAACAGAAAGCTCACAGAATGAATTCATAGTGTATCCCCTCAGCCCCCACGACTAAACCATGCATGAAAAGCTAGTCCCTTTAACATTTTCACATGCCTCTTCACTGACAGTGGTACAGCTCAACTTATCATGTTCCACTAGAAGTAGGTCTAAAGCCAAAATTAGTGCCTCCCAACCCTCCAAAAAAGTGCAAACGTATAACACCTTTAACATTTAAAGTTAACTTTAACTACAGGTCCACATAGTGTTAACTTTAAATAGAGGTCACCTTTCTCTCTTCTCTTTGCTTTTCAACTCTCATCCATTTGTTACTCAATTCTTTCTTTCTTGGATCAATATCTCCAGGTTCAAAACTAAAACTCGGAAAGTTTAGCTGTTTCTCATCTATCTGTTCTCTTTGAAGAGCTGTGTTGTGACTAAAAATCTGTTTTGAAAATATATCAAAATTATCAAATTAACCCGAAATAAAAGTTCAGTTTCTTTTTTATGAGTAAGTTAGCTAAGTAAGTTAAGTTAGAAGGGCCTTCCCCTTCAGTTAGAAGGAAGAAGCAGGAAAGCTTATGTATTTTTAAGAAGAAACTCTTGAAACCATATAGATTTGCTTTTTGGTTTGGCTTCACTCATATCCACACTATCTGGAAAACAAATCAACTTCTTACCTTTTTTTTTTTTTTTTTTTTTTCATTTTTCCCACACGTTACCTTGAGACTTGTTATTACATTACTTGCTTTTTCTGTTACAAACCTCGATACTGATATCCTGATTTTTTTAGAAAGTACTTCCCCCCAGTCAGTTGACCAGAGACAGTCAAGTAAATTATCACCCTTGCTAGGCTGTGGGAGCATGAAGGGGAGAGCAGGCCTTTTCTGTTCAGGGACAAATGTCTGGGGTCCAAAACAGGAGCAGCATTATTTGTGTGTTGCTGAATGGGAAGTGTATATTTGTGTGAAACCTGCATATTGATATGAATTCAGCAAAGCCTGCTTTCCTAGGGAGAGGTAGAACTGCTACAGGTACCAGGTGTATGCTTTGAATTGTCTGACAGTTATCTATAAACTTAAAGAAGGCACATATTTAGATGCTTAACTTTCTGTTTCTAGTGACTTCAGATCAAAGATCTTGTACCTGTGGAATGCACTGAGACTCAAAACTTCCCATGGCATTTCAAGCACACTGAGGGATGCAGATCAATATTCATCAGCAAGCACCACAATATTTATCACAGCCTGAAAGAAATTGAAATGCTGTGCCAGAAAGGACTGTCTCTGGAATCAAAATCAGAAAGCAAAAAATTTGTAGGAAAAACTCTGTCTTTAAACCTCATAATCTATTTAGAAAATGCATTTCTAAGAAGATATCAGAAACTAGATTCTTTAGAGACAAATGCTTTTGACACATTTTCAACACAATAGATGAGCTAAAACTTGCGGAACCAAAAGTTATGCTAGAAAGCAAAAGAAATCAGTAACTGAAGACAGTCTTATTTACAGCAAGAAAAGCTATGCTTTTGTTTACAGGGGAGGAATGGAGACAAGGGTGACTATCTTCTTTACTGCTCCACAATTTCTTTATTGTCAGTAATCCAGTCTTTGGTGTGGGTTCATGTCAGATATCAACAGTAGATTACACATTGTTCCCAGTTTGTTTCTGGATCCTTTATGATGTTATGGTTAGATGACAGTTTAAGTCCTTTTCCGGATTATAACAGCATGATCTTTCTCCTTTTGCCAGCACCCATCTGATCCTACCATGGGGTGGTTCTTAAAGTTTGTTCAAGCTGCAGTAAAACTAAGCAAGAAAAATCACAGATCTGATCACCCACCTCTGGGAACAGGTTCACTCTGGGGATCTTGCATGTGCCAGTGCATGGCAACAGCTGGGTTGCCTCCCCCCGACCAACATGATGAGGAAAAAACTGCAAGCAGTTCTGACTCATATCGGCTTAAATTGCGGAAATATATCATTAAATATGCTTTACAGCAAAAAATTAAGAAGGACAGTTTAATGTATTAGTGTTTTGAGGGATTAAATTAATCTACAGGCTATGATTCTAACAGAAAATTGAATGAAAGGAATTGTAAGGGGACTAACCTGAAAAAAATTACCAAAGTTACTTCAAAATCTTAAAAATGGAAATCAGTTTAGTTGAGATTTCTCTTCTGTAGAAGGCTGATTTTAAACTTTCATTTTATAAACAGCATACAGACAAACAGTAAAATAATGAACTGCTACAGTGAAACTGGGCCATAAACCTTGGGAATCTGAATGATTTTTTTCAAAATAAGACAAATTGAAAAATGTTTCATTTTCTTAATGGTCTTAATTGGTAATATTCCACTTCAACCCAAGTTAGAACACTACTTTCAGGAGTTTCAGTTGAAATTCTTCTCTCTTTTCTAGATGGTAGTTTTGTATAAACCAGAATTGTTGATTACAAATCTCCTACAGCAAATTGAAAAAAGAGATTAAAAAAAAAATGGAGAGTAATTTATATGGGACATCTGACTCATAGGAAGGAAATTAGTCCTGATCAGATAAAAATTCAAAGAATGAAGAATTTGCTTACTTTTACTCAGTCTGATTTATGGGTCTTTACCTTTATTATAATTTTATATTGATTACAAAGCCTTTGCATAGGTTAATGATAAAGGCTAAAAGTTCCTCAATAGTGAAAAGGATTGAAAAGATGGATTTCTTCATTTAAAACAGACATTATTGACAATGCTGATTCTAGCACCCTGTGGCGCTAATGACCAAGACTTTTAATGAATATGAATTTAGAAGCTATTGCATGAGAGAGCAACAGCAATAGATCTAATGAAGGTTACTGTGCTTCTGTCTAATTCAGATGAAAAATACATTTATGCTTTAGTCTCTGTATGCAAAATGAAACCAAGCCTGTTAGACATCTAATATTTTGCTATATGCTAAAAATTACTTACAAGTAAAACAGTATGCATTAACTATTTCAACAAATAATGTTATCTCCTGATTCTTAAGAATGCAAAATAAATGGAAAAGTTTTGCTTTGTGACAACATTTGTTTGTGTTATACTAACTCATAAAAGCTTTGTTCTCCAAATGGAAATACTGAGTTCATCAATGTGTAATGTGGAACAAATGCCACTGTCAACTTTAAAAGAAAACTTTCAAATTCTAGACTAGAGGCTTAATGTCTGCTGCTCTTGAATTAAAATGATTTGCCAGACTTACATGTTAAGATCCTTGGCTACACTCTATTTCTCACACATACAGGTTTCTTAAAATATGCGCAGTTAAACATTATCTGTTAGATTAATTTCCTAATATATCTTTAACAATGCAGAATTCTCTCACTAATGCCATTAGGCAGACTTCCTAATTACTTTCTGCCAATAACAGTAATATTATTCCTTTGTTTGTAGGTGACATTTCTTGCATCTTGATATTCCCTGTGCATTTTTAATTGCTATTTGTGTTAATTTGTGTATTATTACGATGATCATTAGGATATATGAAGTCAAAAAAGGAGGATTTCAGATCTAATTATTTCCTCCAAACAAGTGCCATTTACCTATTTCAGAAAGTTTCTTCATAACAACATCTACGGTTAGTGCATTAGACAGAAAGCAAAAACTTATAACAGCTCAGTACACTGTTTCAAAGAGGTCTTACCTGCAGCATGTTATGGCATACTACATAATATGGACAGTGACTTCATTTTCCTTGGAGAAACTGGTGGAAATTCTGTCACGTAAGAATGGAGTGGATAAAGCACAAGAAAGTTATTCTGAGAGACAAAGAAGTGTAATGGTGGCTTGACTATGACCACCCTTCAGATACAGATTCAAAATTCCATTCACTAATGATGTCCCTTTGTAGAGAAAAGCTAAATATAAATTTGCAGTTGGCTTGTCTCCTGAGTGCGTATCATCTTCCTGTTCCACATCACCCTGTGGCATGTAGTTCAGGTTCTGTGCTTTGGTATTCACCCTCAAGGTCCTGCCTCAGATCTGACATAGGTTTCATGAGGTACTTAGCCATGAAACCTACATAATTGCATTTCACTGAAAGAAATGACTAGCAAAATGCAGAGGTGAGACACATGAGGACATTAAGAATTTGCTGCTAGAATTTGTTGTAGTATAGAATCTTCCTATGATACTATGAAATTCTCCAAATTTAGGTGATTTTACTGGCTATGTCTACGCTGTCAGGTAACTTAGCTTGTGAGTTGTCTGCTGGTTTCAGTTCCCATTACCCACATTGTGTACGCATTACTTCACTCCATGTCTCACCATTAAGGAGCACCATGTACGTCCTCCAAAACAAACTCAAGTTCTGTGGTTAATTCATTCCAAGAACTGCTTCCAACCAGACAGCTGAAGGCTTGGATTTCTCTGCCCTACAAAGCCCCTCAACAGCAGGCTTTTCTTTTTCTAAACACTTTCCCATGCCTGGTTATCACATCCTGGAGCCTGCAATGTGCTGTTTCAGTTTCACATTTTAAAAACCACCTAGTGGGTTGCAGCACAGCCCTCTTTTCTTTTTTTCCTTTTTTTTTTTTTTTTTCCAGACACTTAGAACTAAAAGCAAACAAGCAAAATAGTAAAAGGCTCCTTAAGCAAGTGGACCAGTGTATGGCTTAAAAGAGATGCAGGCCATTGTACTATGCAGTGGAGAATTGTTTAGCACTTTCTTCTAGGTGTTGCTATCACTGAGCACTGTAGACAGAAGTACTCATCACCACTTTACATGAAGGATCTCCTTCTGCATTTAGCTGCACCCTGTATTTAGCTGCAATGACTCCGTACTGTAACAGTAAACACTTTGCCAGAGCTATATGATTCAGTATTCAGTTTTGCACTTCCACCAAAGACATAAAGCATAACAACAGGGAATAAGTTGAAAAATATTCCCTGGTCACTCAGTGGCGAGCCTGTTAATGTGACTAAGTATAGGATTTATCTGTCCGGATTCAGACTAAATATCTACATCTGGATACTCCATCTTCTTCTACGTTTCTTTATTTCTCTGCATTCATATGATGGGAGCTGCAATAAGTAGCTTTGATGCAGGGCAGTATCCAGTTCCCTAAACAGAAGTACCAAAAGCCACTGGAAATGCTCTAGGATGTCCAAGAAATCCTTAAAGGTTTTTACAAGCCTAAGTCTTCTTTTTTTGTTTTTGTCTTTTTTTCTGATAAGGCAGCTGTATGCCAAGTGAAATACCTCTTCCCTTGAACCTAAAGTATCTGTAGATAACTATGTTTAACCAACTGAACATTAGCTGTAGATGTAGACCATACAGATATGAAAAACTAAGTGGAATTAATGATGCCTTTCATATCATCTGTTATTATCTTCTTAAGCTCACCATTTAAGCATCAGCATAATGCCATAATCAGTGAAGCTTATTTTCTGTGCTATTTCATTTATTTCATTGGTAGGGCAACAGTTATACATATGTTTGTGTAACAATAGATTCCATAATGCTAAAATGTTCATTCTAAATGAATAATGTTGAGTCTTCTTTTCTTATGAACCTTGTAGAAAATTTTGCTTCACTGGAAGACAAGCTTGAAATATTAAGAATTCAACTGAGTGAACTGATTTATGATTCAGATACTGCAAACCACTGTGCAATGCTAGATAAATTATTTTTGTCTAAAATTAAAGCCTAAAATCCCCAAAGCTTCATTGGAAAAATGGTTGAGAGTTTTGACATTCTTCAGCCTCTGTGGAACAGCTGTTAATTTCTCCTTCATTAAATGAAAACTAAACAAAATAAAGCAGACATGCATTTTTCACTAGGTTGATTCCTGACTTAATTCTCAGCAGAAAATCTCTTATATCACTGTTCACAACTTCAAAAATTATGTAGTCAAAGAATTGTAAGGCACTGTAGTTTCTTTCACTCTGTACTCCTGTGTTCCTTGTAGTGAAACCCAGTGGGTTTTTTCCCTTTGCTTGTTTGCTCTTGACTAATGTGGAATTTAATTAAGATTTAATACTTACAGAATAGCTGAGTCACTATTGTTGGGGTTGGAAGTTGCCTCTGTCATCATCTATTCCAACCCCACTGCTCTTTTCCATTTCACTTACTGTTCAATGGAGTGGGCAAAGGTTGCATTACAACACAAAAACACACATATTTCCTGAAGAGGGTAAATACATACACTGCTACATGTGTACTGTAAGAAGGGTATAAGTTCAAGCACAGTATAGCATATGGTTTCGTTTTAGGGACAACTCTATCTTTACCAAGAAAGAAGGCATATTCTTCTCCCTTCATTGACACTTCATGCCAACATCACATGAACTTTGCATGTAAGAGTATTTGACAAATAATATTTTGTGATTATTTTAAAGGTTGATGTCTTAAACACACTAGCTGGGGAATGATCTGACATATATTGACTTTTTTTTTCTCACATATAACAGCAGTTTTGCTAAAGGAATATATACATTATTTAAAATAGGAAATGCAAGTTTCCACAGCAACTACTACATATAACCTGAAACATGTCCAAGGTGCTTACATACCACTCATTATCTAGTTAATATAACTGTCTTGAAATATATTTCATGATATTCTGTAGTTAGGAATAAAACTTGGGAAAAAACCTCAAACAAACAAATACACAAACAAAAAGCATACTACCAAACAATAAAAGGGATGAGACATCTATTAGAAGCTTTAAAATTTACAGATGGGAAAAAAAATAGCTAATTTAAAAAAAAAAAAAAAAAGTTTGGTAAATAACATTTTATTTTAGGGAATAAAATTGAAAAGTAAAGTTTTTCTTTTTTTTTCTCTCTTTTTTTTTTTTGTTAAAATGAATTAATGATTTTTGTCTTAAGGTTAACTGCAAAAAGTAGTTATTGTGAATTAGAGGAATTAAACTAATATTATGTCTGCCTTTATACTATAAGAATATGTTGATACTAGGCAGTGTTGGTATTTCCTTGACACAGTGAGGAGATTGTCCTAGCTCTAGCTAGCTGCAAAATCCTCAACTCATTGCCCTGGTGTTACTGTCCCTTCATTCCTCTAGACCATTATGCTACTCTTCTTTTTGCCTTTTCCTAGAGATTCTTCAGTTTACTTTATCAGTTGCATCCATATTTATATTCTGCTTCCCCAAAATATTATTGCTTCTTACTAACATCTATCAATTCATTACCAACATGTCTACATGTCAGCCTTTTGCAGTTATCTTATTATTTTAAATTACATTTCCAAGTTAACATTTCAGCATCACGGTTTTGGTCTATTCATCTGACCTTTACATATTTCATTAATATCTCATAAAGCTTCCTCTTGATCTTTCTTATGAATTTTGGGACAGAACTTCAACTAGTTGTTAGTGCTTTTATTCACAGCTCATGTGCAATAAGATCCCAAAATTTAGTTCACATTTAATAATTGAAATAACTGCTTGCCCTTCTAAGAAGGATTTTGCATACAACTTCAGAGGAGTGTTGTCTTGCAGAAGTTACATTCTCCTTTTTTTTTTCCCTATCATCTGAAACACTATTCTGTCTTTAACTCAAATTCTTCCTCTTATTTGAGGCTCATAGAAAATGCTTATACCATAAAAGCTGTATTTGTATCTTCCAAAACAATATCAAAATGATACACATCAATAAATCCAGTTCTTCTTCCTTTCTGAGTCTTTGACAGTGTTTGTATCCAGAGGGGTTCCCACAGCAGCTCATTTGGCAGCTTCATTTCCCTTGAAGACACATGTTAGTCCTGATATGTGTTACTCAGCAGATAGAATAAAATACAGCCAGGTGTTTGAAGTTAGACTACACTTACGCAAACACTTTCTGGTTTTGTTTCAAACTAGTCCATTATTATATAATGTTCAATATAAAATGTTTAAGATGTTTAGAGTTAAAGCATGGCCCTTGGTAGGCAAGCATCTACTGCTCAAGAGTCATAGCCCATTTTAGTGATATTTTTAAAATATCCGTAGAAAAGCTCCATGCCAAATGAAAATCTTCCATGACTTTAGATTTGACTCATCAAATGTAGCTTAAAGGCTCTTGCTGAATATTGGAAGGTCATTATATTGCTGCTGTAGCTATTCTGGAGAACCTAACAGGTGAGCTCTCAAGGCTGCCAGTACCATTACCTATCACAAGATTCATACATCTTTAGAAGATCTTAAAAAGCATTAAAAATATTCTGCTGCTATTATACTACAACGAGATGCTGCAATATTTATCACAATGTCTGGTGAAATTCTTTTACTGATTAGCTTTTTCTAAACCAGAGCAGGACAATATTTTAAATCGTATGCACTAACTACATTTCAGATCTGGTACTGGCGACAGATAATATGAAAATTGGCAGCTTTGCTTTATGCAAACATTATATTTGGATTTAAATACATATATATATAAAGATAGATATATAATATACATTTTAGATTGTAATTCACGAGTAATTTGTCTTCTGCTGCAATTTTTGTTTTTCTTCAGAAAAAAAACCCTCTGAATCTCAACTGAAACTTCTGATTTTTGCCATTTTCCATCAAAGTATATTTCACATGATTTTGAGACTAAGATAGATATTTATCAGAGACAATTTGAAATAATTGGGAAACTTATAAGTCTTTTCTGTAACACAACTTCAGCTTCTAGCATGTGAGAAAACTAAAACCAAAAATGTTTAGTTTTTGCTTTTGTCTATTCTGCTTCAAATATTTGGGTATTTCTCATTGTGAGTTCTCTGTGAACTACAAAATGGATTTAGAAGAAAGGATAGCTTCCATTACTGACTATGATACGTGAAAGGTGACATATATGTATATCCTTATGCATAATGGACAAGAGAACTTAATTATTTAAATAGGAAGAACAGTATAGGTGAAGGAATTAAATTTATAGTTAATATTATATTTTATAATAAGTGTTATCCTGGATGTTTACAATGTTTAAGGCCATAGCTTTCACGCCTGTGACTGCATCTCTTAATACACTAGGAGCAATCTACCCCATTACACCTACAGCAATTAGTGAACCGCATTGATGAATAGGTGAGAGTTGAATTTTTCACTGTCTGTTGAAATTAGTCTTTTTAAATATTGAAAAATCTCACTTATGTTTTGAAAAACTGACCCAAACCTTTTTTTTTGTCAGTGTTGTACTTAACCAAACTTCCCTGAAAAAAAACATCTGAATAAACCTTCTTTTGTGAGCTACAAAACATTCATTCAGCGAAGTGCTGTGTGACTGATCTTTTTCTAGAAAGGTTACCAAACATCCATGATAAGGAGAAGTTTTATTCCCTCTTTCTTAACATCTATTTCCATTCTTCCTCCTTGTATGTACACTTGAATTGTACTTGTAGAGTTAATTTTCACCAGTTCCAGGCAGGCAAGATCACTGGATCGATAAATCCACAAAAAAAAATAGCAGTGTATTTTGCTGTCTAAGTACAGCAGCAAGTAAGATAAATTCGTTGTAGGAGGTTTTTCAGACAACATGTTTGACTTCAGCTAGCTCTTCCCTTAATGCATTTTTTCAGAGCTACGGGAAGGAGATTTGAGTACATACAGCAAGTTCACGAAGAGCAGCTTTCAAGCTGCTTTTAGAGAAAAGATTATTTTTAACACAAGCATCAAAAAAGTTGTTCTTTTTAAGAATGAGGTATCTCTGTAGCTTCTGCTAAGCTAGCTTGAAAGAGGATGACACCATGACTAAAGTACTTATACTTCACTGTCTTTTTGAATACTACAACCAATAAAAAATCACTAGTTTATTCATATTTCATAATGATACAAAGAAGTACCAAAACAACGAATAATAATGCAGAATCTCAGACTGTAAAATCAATATGTCAGCTCAGCAGAGCTTCTATTAATGCTGCTGTTCCAACAGTAGAGTTTACCATCTGAATTATATATGTATTGACCTAATTACATAAATATTGACTTTGCTTTATATGAAGCCTTTTTCAGTCTCAGTGTAATTACAATGTCAATATTTGTTGCATGTAATAACACTGAATTTAGACTTGTTAATTTTGATTGATATTGGCATGCCACAAGTTGTTGTATGGGATGAGACACTTAGTCTAGAAGTATGCACAGCAAATACAAGCAGCTGACAATTCTACCAAATCTGAATTGCCTCCAAGACCTTCTGTCTCCAATTGTCTAAGCAAGCAGAGGAAACATAATGTATGATTACAGCCTTCTTCCATACAAAGAGCTATTTTGAGATGAGGAAATATTTACCCTGGTCCCAAAAAAGTACAAATACTCAGCAGGAAACTCAGTAAATGAGTTCCTGTTTAAAGTTAGCTTTAAAATATTGCCTAATAATGTTGTAAAGTCTCTTTAAATTGTGCAGAAACGAAGGTTTTACGTAGCAACAAGTATACTTCACTGCATATCTTCTACCAGGTATATGTTATTTTGAAATAATATTGGGACTCAGACACAAAAAAATTCACATCAAATTGTTTCACTTTTCCTTCAAATTCAAGAAAGATATGAGCAGTAGACTTCTAGGTATTAATGTAAGTTTCAGAACTGTTCACTTCAGTCTGCAAATATTTGTTGAGATTTATTTCTACAAGAAGAACTTTGTTTAGAGCTGGCAGGCTGCTGAACTACTTTCAACGCTTCTAGATGCAATTATAAAGGATTTTGAATTTGGCAGTAACATGAGAATTACAAACCAAACTGTGACAGTCTGTGTGCTGAGGATATTTAAATTTGTTCTAGCTATAACATTTTGCCAGTACTGACATGGCATGCATCATACTTTATTTTCTTATTTGTCTCAGCAGGGATGCCAGACAAGATGAACCTCAGTGACGTAAAGCAAATCCATCAAACCAAGGATGGCCGCACTTTAGACACAGCTGGAGCAGGATGTACAACAATGGCTGATTATATGACATTTATGCTGATTAGTTTGGTAACACTATTTCTCAGTCTTTGGTAACTGTTTAGCTCTGGCTTGATATATGTGTCTCATTGTCATCTATTTATCCCCACTCACAGGCCTGGAATAAGAGATCTGGTGGATATAGCAGTATTCATGATAGCTTGTATAATATCAGCCTTCTGATCTTAGGCCTGAATGTGAACAAAGTTGTTTGTGTAATATTTCTCCTGTGCTCTTTTTTTAACACCTGTATAGTCACACAAAATCATGTTTCCTTTTCAAATATTTTATGTTAAAAATAGGTTGACTATGATAATCTTTCTCTAAAAAAAAGTTTGAAAAAAAGAGGTCAGAGGATCATGGAGCCACAGAGATTGTCTAGACCAGCCCTGTGCTCAGAGCAGAGTCGATTAGAGCAAGCTGCTGAAGGCCAAGTGCAGTTGGAATTTGAATGTCCCCAAGGATGGAGACTGCGTAGACTCTCTGAGCAACCTGTTTCACTCCTCACAAAAAAAATTTGAACACTCATCACAAAAAAAAAAATTTCTTACATTGAAATGTTATCTACTGTATTTCAGTTTGTGCTCATAGCCTCTTGCCCTGTCAGTGGGCACCACTGAAAAGAGTTTTGTTACATCTTCTTTACTCCCTTTATCAGTAATTTATACACTCGATAAGTTCTCTCCTGTATCTTCCCTTCTCTAAGCCAAACAGTCACAGCTGTCTCACCATCTACTTGTATAAGACTTGTTCCCATCCCTTTGCATCATCATGGCCCTCTCCAGGACTCTATACAATATGTCCATGCCTCTCTTTTCCTTGGGACCATGGACATAGGCACAGCACTCTAGACATGGTCTCACTAGTGCTGAGCAGAGGGGGACAGTCACCTCCTTTGACTTGCTGGCATCACTTTTCCTAATTCACTCTAGGAAGATGCTCATTATCTTTGCTGCCAGTGCACATTTTTAGGTCATGTTCAACTTGGCGTCCGTCAGGACTCCCAGGCCATGCTCAACAAAGCTGCTTCCCAACCAGCATGCACCAGCATGCACTGGTGCATGGGATTATTCTTCCCCAGGTGGAGGACTTGGTGTGTCTTGAACTTCATGAGGTTTCTATCAAGCCATTTCCTCAGTCTGTCAGGGTCCCTTTGAATGGCAGAACAACTCTCTGGTGTATCACCTACTCCTCTCATTTTTGTATCTTTTTTGAGAATTTGTTGAGAATACACTCTGTTGTATTGTCCAGGAAGTTAATGAAGAAATCAGGAAGTTTTGACCCCTGGGGTAAACTGGGAAAAACTTGTCTTGGTGTGAAGTTTGTGCTGCTGTTCAAAACCTTACATATAACTGATAGCAACTGTTTCAGTAATTGATCAACACTTTAGTTTTGTATTTAAAGTCCTGTGTTTTGGGACGTGATCCCTGTAAAATAGAAAATGTTGAATTTGCCCTTCTGTCTTTTTCCAAAAAGGAAAAAAAATCTGTAAACTCAGCTAATTTTAGTAGGAATGATGCTGTATATGCATACACAGATAATTATATAACTGCATTTTATCTAGAGATAACAGAAAGTTTAGGATTCACTGTTGGATTAAGGTATCTTAATCTGCATGTCCACATACAGATATTTAGATACATGCTATATAACTATTACATAAGTGCTCTATGTCTCTAAGCTGCCACTGCAGTCAAGAATATACAGGGTAACATTCAACTGCTGAACTAGCAGCAACAAGTGCCAGTTAAGATGCTGAAAAAAATTCCACCCACGTGTCCAGCTACTGCTCTGAAGGGCCCCAGGTCTTTATGTGGCAAGTGGCCACAGCCCTTTGTCAACACATTGTCAACGGAGGCCAGTAGATTATTCAGCTCATAGGCACCTAAGAAATCTACTCATTTGCCCAAAACAGAGTATCTGGTGCTACCTGAGATTTCTTGGAGTATCCAAGACATCCTGATGAGGCTGACATGTACGATGCAGGATGTATGGGAAATTCCAGAGGCTTCCTTAAATGGGAGCTATCCAGAGCTGCAGCTGTAGGCTAAGTGGGATATCCTTGTATATCTCAAAAAGATCTAGACATGCATATGTGGGTCCATGAAGCATAATGCCAAGTGTCCATCAATAATATAGAGAGCTTAGATACCTAGTTGAAGCAGTGACACAAATGAACGCAAATCTGAATCACAACATGAATCCTAGCTGAAGTTGTTATGCTTATGAGGCAAGCTAGTGTTCCACAGTACTCATAATACATTATATATAATTGTTACAATATTTGATTATCCTGCTATGACTAATTCCTATGTCGTCTTAACCAAAACGTATTTAAGAATATCTTGTAGATATTTCTCCTTTAGAGTCCTTTAAAAGAGAGAAAAATTAATTGTGAAGTATTATATGCAATCATACTGTACTCAAACTCTTCCTAGACTGTAAAAAAGTTAATTTTATATAAGACATATAAAGAAACATGTGTAAATATTTTTATTTCCAAATGCATGCATTAGTCATTAGTGCACAAAGTACAACATACAGGTTAAATAGGTATAAAATTTAGAAAACAAGTGGACATTCCTAAAAGCCTAGATAAACATCATTAATAAGCATGTGCACCAGAGTGTACATTGCACCAGTGTATACATTTTACTTGACCTCCTTTTTCTTTTGTGGGTTTTGTAAACCAGTCTTTCAAATTCACTTGCTGTCTCAGCATACACTAGAATGATGACATTTGTAATTCAGGGGAAAAAAAGTCTGATTTCACTCTTTCCCTTTTTCATGACAGCTGAAACCAGTAGTTGATATAGTCTGGCAACGTTATTTTTGAACAATGATCGCTATCAGTCACTTCAAGGAAAATGGAACAAAACTTTGAATAAGATTCAGAAATGGAGAAAAAACATCTACCAATACTTATTACATAGAATTTTATTTATATCTTGAAATACTGTTTTTCCATTCCTTACTTTCGTATGTTGCTCAAGACCTTATTGATAGCAGCAAGTAGACAAAGAGATGATAGTTTATTTTATAGTGCTTTGGAAACACAAGTCCCATTTTCAAATAGTGACAGTAATTAGGCCCTAAGACCTTGTCAGATATATGTTAAGTACTAGTCTGTTATCTTGCAGTTTTATCCTGGCCTGTTCCCCTTATCCTCTGCATTGCACAGGTGGTGGGATCAATTGCCCAACTGAAGACCATCTACACCAAAGCATGCAGTATGGGCAATAAACAGGAGGAACTGGAAGGCACTGTACAGCAGGAAAACTATGACACAGTTGCCATCAGGGAAACATGATAGAGTGACTCACACAACTGGAGTGCTCCAATAGATGGTTGAAAGGTCTTCAGAAGGGATAGGCAAGGAATATTGGCATAAGGTATTGGGGTAGCCCTGTATGTTAGGAAAATGTTTTGATTGTTTAAAGCTCAATGATGGTGATGACAGGGTTGAGTTTTTATGGGTAAGAATCAGTGGGAAGTACAACAGAGTAGATATAGAATCATAGAATTGTTTAGGTTGGAAGGAACCTTAAAGATCATCAAGTTCCAACCCCCCTGCCATGGGTAGGGACACTTTTCGCTATACCAGGTTTCACAGAGCTCCATCCAGCCTAGCCTTGAACATTTCCAGGCATGGGGCATCCACAGCATCCCTGGGCAACCTGTCCAGAGTCTCAGCACTCTTACAGTAACAGACTTTTTCCAAATATCTAGCGTAAATCTATCTTTGTATGGTTTTAAACCTTTCCCCCTCTTCCTATCCTTACATGCCCTTGTAAAAAGTCCCTCTCTGGAATTCTTGTAGGTCCCTTTTGGCTACTAGAAGGGTGCTAGAAAGTCTTCCTGGAACCTCGTCTTCTCCAGGCTGAACGGCTCCATCTGTCTCAGCCTGTCTTCATAGGAGAGGTGCTCTCCAGCCCTCTGAGCACCTCTGTGGCCATCCTCTGGACTCCTTCTATAGGGGCCTCAGAGCTGTACCCAGTACTGCAGGTGGGGTCTGAGAGCAGAGTGGTGAGAGCCTTGGTGGGAGTCTGTTATAGACCACCCAGCCAGGATGAAGAAGCAGACAATAAGTAGCTGGGAGAAGTATTGAGGTCATAAGCCTGGGTCTCATGGGGGGCTTCAACTTACCAAATGTTTGCTGGAAGTACCATACAGCAGAAAGAAAACTGTGTAGGAGGTTTGTGGAGTGTGTGGAAAATAACTTCCTGACACAGCTGCTGAGTTAGCCAACTAGAGAAGTGACCTCACTGGACCTGCTGTGTGCAAATGGAGTAGATATGGCAGTTAGGGGCATGGCTTAGTGGTGGACTTGTCAGTTAATGGTCGGACTTGATGATCTAAAAGGTCTTTTCTAACCTAAATTATTCTATGATTCTTTAGTGTTCATTTTTTAATTTTCTTGAAATGTACCTGTATGTTTAAATGTGCCTCCTGGGGAAAGAGTAATGAAATACATTTTCTCACAAGTAATGTCCTAGGATTTTAACTAAATATTTAAGGTGCCAGCTTTCCTAAGTGTAGCTGGTGAAAGAGAGCAAAAAAACAATTATTTTCTTCAGATGGAAATATAATTGTTCCTGTCATGACTAATAAAAGATGAAGCATAGCTATAGCAATGTAACGTGCCTTTTTTCTGTAGATAGACAGATAGATAGGCACGCATTTATTTCTCAATGCTTGCATTTTTATATGTTTACTAAGATAATGTTCTTGTTCATATTATAGCATGGTTTAGATTAATCTATCGAACGTTTGAGTTTAACCTTAGTATTTCCATAACATGTTCTCAGAAGCCTGAATTATAAAAAGTGGTTGAAAATCTGTTTAGGATTTTTTTTCTTAACTTCAGTTCTTAATATATTTGATATACTTGTGTAAATATTAATCTTATTCAGCAAACTATGCATTTTTCTGTGTGCTCTGAGTCACTACTGATTATAATAGGAATAAAAAAAACCAAGTGTTCCTAACTATGTTAGACTATTGAACCCCAGATTCTCCTCCTGCAAATCTCAGCAAGTTATTATTAAAGTTCTAACTCCTGGTGAATGTATGAACAAAAAATATGGCTTCACAGATTTTGACAGACAAAATTTGCATGTCTGGCAGTTAGAAACTTTATCTTTTTATTTTGGAACCTGTAAATGTGCAATGCTAGACACTATACCTGCTAATCTGTGAACTCTTATCAGTTCACACTGAAGAGGAATAACATGCTAAGCTTCTGTGACTGGGGAGATTCAGTTGATGCATTTCATCACCTGCTGTGCATGCCTAATTTAGGTGTCACAACTAAGTCTCTCCAGGTTTCTCGGGAAGTCTAAATCAATTGTTAGTCTCTTGAATTTAAGTCACATGGAGGTTTTTCTCAGTGGCAGTTTCTGATTTTCCTGCTTCTCTCTGTGCCACTCTGTCTCCCATTTGTGCTGGTATGAGAGTTTATAGGACCATGCAGTGAAACTGGCTGAGTTGTTTCTGACACAAAGGATCTCCTTGATCCAGCTTGCCTTGCACCTCCAGAGCCAACAGCAGTGGTACAACAGACAGAGTGGCCATAGCGCTCATGGCAGTTTAGTTACACATTTACAGCAAATGGGCACAATTTTAGGTACAACAAAATATCTTAATAGCATAAACACATAATGTAAAAAGTTGTTTTCAATCAGAGTTGCACGTTGTGCAAGGATTCATAGTTCAGCACCTAAAGCAAGATAAGGGCATTCAAAAAAATAATCATAGTTAACTCTGATTTTATTCATACACATGCCACAAAAGACAGATCTCTTGCCAATGGGCAGTAACCTACTATACATCAGCATATCTTACCCGGAGCCATTTCTCTTTCTTTGTCCCTTATAGCTGTGTCTGTAAGGGATTGGTATTGTACAGTAGGAGAATGTGCTTTCCTATTTACTTTGGTTTACTTTATTTCAATATATATAGCTAGCATTTTTGTGCTGACTGTTAAAAATACCTTTCATGTCTGTTCACATTCCTGCTTTTTGGCAGACAGAGGTGTTTGTGAAATTCTTGTCTTTTACCTTTTCATTTTTTAAAGATCAGAGGTTTATCAAATAAAACAAAATATAGGACACCAGGCCTTTGGAAAGGTTAAAAGCAATATGATCCTGAAGAATAATTGTTGCTTGTCATGTGTGTCATTACAAAACTACAAAAAGTCCTGTATTTGTAATTCCAGAGCATTGGTAAGACTGGTAATTAGTGCATGAGCTGTGTTCTTCTTTTAGACATTTTGATACTACTGAATTCTTGGATATAACTGCAAGCATAGCTTGATTTTGTATTCTCTACAAGGAAAATTGAAGCGATACATTTAATAGAGTATGAGTGTTCTCAGAAAGGCATCACAGCATTACAGGCAATAACAATTTGTACTTCTCTGCTCTAAATGGTTACATGTATAACATGACAAATAAAAAATTAATACATCAAATAAAAAAAAAAAATATTGTGGAGCCTTACCTGTATGATTCCAAGGAAAAAAATCATGTATTTTCCTATGGAATATATAACTTGATGATAAAAGTTTCAGCATTTTAGTAACCTAAACAGCAAAGGGAAGAGGAAACTACTTGTGTTCAAACATATAAGTAGACTTGCACATTAATACCTTATTAAAACAAGTATTTTGAAATACTGTCTGAATGCCTTTGATTTTAATCTTTTGTCCTGAAAATCCTGTTTCTCTCTAACACTTCAGAAAATCACTAAGACCAAGGACAATAGTTCACAATAGAATTTCCATAAGAAATATGAAAGTATACTCTTGACACATTTCTAATTTTTATCATGTTAGTTATGGTGTTCTATGAATAAAAACTACAAAAGGTCAGCTTTATGAAAGACTGTAAGTATCCATGCAATTTCAAATCCTAGGAAATACCACAAATGCACTGAACAAATAAAGTAAACAATATAAAGCAAAACTGCATTATACCTCTTTGTTTCTTAAGGCAGAAGGGAAAAGTAGTCTCAACTTATCCATCTAGAATTTAAACCCTCAGTGACTGCCCCTTTACTGCATTCAGGACTAGTCTAGTTGCTGAAATATAGGAGCTAGTTTTACACTTAGAATTTTTTTGAAAATATCTCAATGAAAGTATGAAAGTAGCAATACAATAAATTAGAATACATAATCCACATATTTGTTATTGCTTTTTCATAGTTTGATGCTCAACCTTTCCCTGGCTTTAAACGGGTGGCTTCAGAATGCAGAAGAAGAGGGCTTATATTGGGTCACCACCATTTGAAGTCCTTCAAAATTAAGAATATGATGCTGATGGCTTATTCTTCCTCACCTCAGGTTTCACTTTATGCCATTTTTATGTTTGCTAACACTCTTATAACTTTGTTCTTCCTTCATTCATCTGTTGCTTCAGATTACATATGAATTTACTATTTACATATGACAGATGTTATCTCTTGGTTCTCATTGTTGCTGTTGAAGCCAGTTTTTCCCCACTCCATGTCTGCATTTCTTCAGCTTACCATGGGTCAGTAGCTTCTAGCCATAGAGTTCACAGGCCAGCCTCATGCTTTGTCTTGTAGTGTGTACTAGTATACTGTGGAGAACAGTAACTTTGTCTTTCAAAGATTTCTGACTTTTGCCAAACCTCTGATTATTCATGCTTTCTTGACCTTGGTCTCCTTAAAGTCCTACTTATGTAAAGTCTTTTACGTGACTTATTGCTACCTATCAGTGAAATGTTCACTGGGCAATTAGAAAATACAAATGAATTTTCCATACTCCTGGGTAGGTTTTTAGCCACTCTTGCCTACAAGTTTAACAAAGAGAACTATAAACTGAATCTAGACCTGTTTGCTTGGAATCAGTTTCTGTGAGGATTAATAATGCTATAAATAATGTGAGTGCTAAAACCATTTCCTCCTATTTCACTACTAAATTTCATCCCCATCCCAGTTTCCTACTTGTCTGTCCTGGTTTAATCCCAGCCAGTAACTTAGAACCACTCAGACGCTACCTCATGCCTCCTCTTCTTTCTCCCCCGACTCCCAGAAAGATGGGAAAGAAAATAGGAAGCATGTAAATCCCATCGGTTGAGATAAGAACAGTCCAGTAACGAAGGTATAACACAAAATTACTACTGCTACCACCAGTAATAATAAAGATAACAGAAATCACAAGGAGGGAGAATACAACTGCTCACCACCTGCCAACCAATACCCAGCCTGACCCGGGCAGTGATCTAGCCCCTCTGGGTAACTGATCCCAGTTTTTGTACTGGGCATGATGTGCTGTGGTACAGAATACCTCTTTCATTAGGTCAGATCATATGTCCTGTCTCCAGTTCCTTCTGACTTCCCATGCTCCTCCTCATTGGCAGAGCATGAGACTGAAAAAGTCCTTGATCAGAATAAACATTACTGAGCAACAACTAAAACCATCGGTGTTATCAGCATTGTTCTCAGACAAAAGTCAAAAAAAACAGCACTGCATCAGCTACTAAGAAGGAGAAAAATGACTGCTACTGCTGAACCCAGGACAGTACCTTTCTTGACTACTTTTGCATTTCTTTTTCACATCTTATGCTCATTAAACCTCATATATGGAAGCTTTTGGTGTAAAAATCACGGTTCAATACTCACATAAAAGTTTTCTGATAAGCTTTTCTTAGATATCTGTTTCTTTTGCCAGCAATGATGGCCACCACACATACAGAGATAAACCACATCTAATTCCAGGGATTTACTGCATTAAGAATGAAGCTTTTTTCAGACCCCATGTACATGACAACATGAGGTAAAATGCTAACAAATCTATCAATACAGAGCAAGAGAAAGAATTACAGATTATTTTGTTCTCTTTCACTCCAAATTTTAAAATTATGATGAAGATAAAAAAAAAAAAAAAAGTTTTGAAAACAAACAGACTTTACTGAGAAAAATTATGTTGTAACTGTTCAAAATATTGAAATTTTTGGCAAAATTTGTCTGTGAAAACATGGGTCCTGCAATAACAAAGCCATAGAAGGTATTTGTGACAAAGCTGTAAATCACACAAAAGCAATCTACTTCTAGTTTTCTAGAGTATTACTGCAATTTGAGAGTTTAGAATGTCATAAACGCACTTGCTAATTTGATTTAGATAGTGTAATAATGAAGAAAATAGACCATGTCAAATTCTGTGGCTTACTAAGGAGATGGAGATGAAATTTGCTTGTATCTACTGAGATTTTCTTATCAGTTTTCTGTTAATTTAATACAAAAGCTTGATGTCAAATTCACTGATTGTCACTCAGTAAAATCAAAGCCAAAAAAAAACCAAAGAAAGAACATCACATTAGTCCAATAGTTAGAAATCTGTGGTGGAAGTCCTGAAAAATTTCATTCTTGTTCCCTAAGTGGTTTATACATTTTAAATGTAATTGTTCCCAGACAAAATACTGACACAGTCCAGAGGCGATAAGATTTCTCACTGTCTGTGCCCTCTGATGTTGGAACAGCTTTTTGTTATGTGCCTATAAAAGATATAATTGTCCACCTAGAAGACACCATGCCTCTTCCTGCATTACCACAGTTTACAGCCTAGCAATTTGCAGAAACACATTAGGGTCTAAATTGCTGCAGCACAGGCAAACACTCATATCAATGCTGAAAAGGTAGGAATCTCCAGGAGAGAATTGCCAAAAGCAATAATAGTTTCACTGGTATTGGTGGAAACTCTTTGCTGATTGGAATCAGAATTCCTAAGTGCTGAAACTCTAGCCAGGTACCACTTTGGGCAGAAATTAGAAAAAGAAAATTATATGTTAACTTTACATTAATATATATAAACATTCCTCTACACATCAGGTATCAGGTAAGGATTGCCAGCACAATCTCTTTTTTTTTTTTTAAACAGATGTGGTTTCTTTTCCTTTAAGTCATAAGAAGATTCATCCTTCTGTATTAAAAACAAAAGGCAACACAAAATTGACTGAACACTCAAGGAAGAAAGGCAACATAAACACTTTCACATTTTCATCTCTAAAGGATAAGCATACTTCATAGCTATATCAGGTGTCCATGTACCAATCTTCAATGAGAAACTGGTTATTTGTGCTTGAAAGCATCTGGTTTCAAAGATGATAATTTGACTCTGTGAAAGATCCGAAGTTATCAACATACATTGTTCCTATTTTTCCCAGTTAAACCACACTTGGCCAAAGTAGTAATTAACACGCAAAACAATGCTACCCTTAAATGTTTTCTAAATCCCTGCATAACTACAAACTCTGCCTAGTTCTCTGGCAATACAGATAAAAGCACAGATGTATAACCACTGACTAGCATGGATATAGCTCATCTCCACAAGTGCATAATCACTTGTTGTCTCTCTTACATTATACTCTACTGCTCCTTTTGCATGCTAATTTTATCTAGTATTCTGTGTATTTGTCACTTTTAGCATTGCATTTCTAATCTGTTGATTTTCAGAGCAGATCTCTTTCTCCGTAGGTTTGTTCACAGTCTGATGAAGGGGAATCCCAGTTATTCATGTCTGCAGAGTTTACTTCCAAAAATTTATGCATAAAAGTTATTAATGTAAGGAAACGCAAATCAAGAGATCAGGTTCAGGATATAATTGCTGCTGTGCAAAATTCAGCCTTTGCTTCCAGACACTTTTTTTTCATTTGGCATGTGTTGGCAATTCTGTCAGACTTGAGACCAGATATTAGAATAATACTCTAAATTCACTAAACTCTGAATTTCTCCATGAGATTTCCTGATGAGTCAAGTGGGAAAACCAGCAAAATGCCAACCCCAAATTCTGTGCTTTTCAGATAGGCCTAGGTATGTCTAGGGAAATAATTATGTGATTTATATTGATGGTGGGTAACTGCATTTCATGAATCAAGAGGCCTTTCCCAGTCCTGTGTTTACA
Source organism: Psilopsiagon aymara (assembly GCA_024733675.1). Classification (NCBI taxonomy): domain Eukaryota; kingdom Metazoa; phylum Chordata; class Aves; order Psittaciformes; family Psittacidae; genus Psilopsiagon; species Psilopsiagon aymara. Next base: position 576 of record JANRGW010019978.1, on the reverse strand, counting down.
CCTACTTTTTACTCAGTAATGAAGCATACAATGACTGTCACAGGGTATGTGCTAAAAAAACACACCAACAAATAGGTATCAAACTATTGAGGGTAGATAAAGTAAGGTGAGGGATTCCAAAAACTTCAGACACTTTTCAGCCTCAGAAGGAAACTAATATTTATGCATCCATTGCTAAGTGCCTAGGTAGGTTACATTCTCTATGTATCCCTCATACAAATCTTTGTAGGCAGTAATGATTGGCATTTCTACTTATATATGCTATCTTCTTCATCAGTCATCTTTTCCACTTTCGCTCTACTTTCATTTATTAGGGCGATAAGGCATATCTTATCAGAGGCCATATGTCCTGGGTTCGGCAGTAGCAGTTTTTCTCCTTCATGGTAGCTGGTGTGGAGCTGTGGTTTTTTATTCTTTTGACTTTCGGCTTGTGAACAGTGTTGATAACACCAATGTTTTAGTTACTGCCTAGTACATTTTGGTCTCGCCAAGGACTTCTTGAGTCTCATGCTCTGCCAGGGAGGAGGGTAAGCCGGGAGGGAGCAGAGACGGGGCATCTGATCCAGATTGACCAAA
>JANRGW010019975.1:0-62605 GCA_024733675.1 Psilopsiagon aymara | reverse complement strand
GAACAAGACCGGTCCCAACACTGATCCCTGAGGGACACCACTTGTTACTGGTCTCCAGCTGGACATTGAGCCATTGACCACAACTGTATCAAGTCACTGGCCACAATTACATCAAGGCAATCACTTTTCAAACACACCAACTGCAACAAACCTTCTCCACTTACCAGCAAAAGGTGGGTCTGCTCCTGTGTTTAAAAAATACTTTTGGTTTACCCTCTCCAGTTTGGCTGGGAATCTGTCAGCGTAGTGCCCCATCATTGGGCACCCCTCTTTTGGACATGGGAAACAGTCTCCCTAGGGAAAATAAGAGCATTGGTTAATGAGGGAGGAGTATTTTTTCCTCCTAGTTCTGACAAAATGAAGGCTGATAATGGTGTTCTGATCTTGCAAAGCTGTGGCAATGCTGTATGTTGACATATCTTACCACCAAACCCTGATGGACTTGTTGCAAATAACAGCTTCTGCATCCTGCCATGCATCAAGAGGGTGTAGAATGAGCAGGTTTGATACCCACATTCATGATGGTCTGAAACTCCCCGGTTGAAATATTTTTCAGCCAGAGTCTCGAACATTATATAAACCAATTTTGCCTTTCTCGTGGAAAGCAACTTGCCTGTGTTCACATTGCAACACCATGGGCGGGAGGGGGCAGAAAAGGAGCATCATTCATAAGTGCTTTATTTACATACTCTAATAAGTGTAAAATGGAGAGCAGTCAAGAATTTTGGAGGCTCCAAATATCTCTTCTTCCAGCCAGGAATTAGTAGGATAGCTATACCTAACCTACATGCTCTTTGCATAAAGGTTTAGGGTGAGAATTGCATAGGGTTTAATTTTTCCCCCTATTTTTGTTTTATCATTGTCCTGTGTGCAGCAGCAGCAGTCATTTTTTCTCCTTAGCAGCTGGTGCAGTGCTGTGTTTTTGATTTTTGGCCTGGGAACAGCACTGATAACACCAATGGTTTCAGTTGCTGCTCAAATGTTTAGTCTGACCAAGGACTTTCGGAGCCTCATGCTCTGCCAGGGAGGAGGGAAAGCCGGGAGGAAGCAGAGACAGGACACCTGACCCAAACTGACCAAAGAGGTATTCCATACCTCAGCACGTCATGCCCAAGATGTAAAAACTAGGAGCAAGGGACCTGGAAGTGTGAGTTCACTGCTCAGTTGGGTTGGGTATTGGTTGGTGGGTGGTGAGTGGTTGTATTCTCTTCCCTTGTTACTTCCCTTATCATTATTGGTGGCAGCAGCAGTGATTTGTGTTATACCTTAGCTACTGGACTGTTCTTATTATCTCAACCTGTGGGAGTTACAGCCTTTTGATTCTCCTTCCTATCCCTCTGGGAGCAGGGGGAGGGAGGGGTGGGAGCTAATGAACTTCATGGCCAGGCTTAAACTACAGCAGTCATCTGTCCTTCAGGATTATTTTCCCAGAGTGGATTAGTTGAGGTAGCTGCTGTGCCTCTCCATGCTCTTCCTCCTACTGAACCACCTCAGGAGAAGCATAGTCACCAGCATCCAAGTCTTCTGCACACATAGTGGGACCTATTGTGAGTGTAGAGACCTGAATCATTTTCTTTGCTGAAATTCCACACCCATTCCTGGTCTGATATACTTACCAAATTAAAGGAATCGTATTTTTTACAGGGATATCCAAGGAATCCAGTGGGATAGAGGATACTTTTGAAATAATACTCATGGCTGCGGGAGTGATGGCACCCTCTTAAGACTGTTGCATCTGTGGGAACAAAGTTTATGGACATCAGTGAAATAACCTCCCACTACCCTGTACAAGGGTTGCACTTGTCTCACCATGGAAGCAGCTGAGGCATGGAACAGAATAGTAGCATGGTCTTGAGAATTTGCTCTTTTGTTTGTGGTCTATCCAGAGAACTGTGTGCCAGTTACCCCAAGATTTCAAGTGAGATACATTGATCTGCTATGGCACCAGAGTCCCTTTGAAGACAATGCCATTAATTACATTTTTAAACAGCTTAACATCCTTCTGCTGACCTCTCCAAAGCCTGTAAAGAGAGAAGTCTCGGGTGGAGAGGTAAAGGATGTACAGTCACTGGAACACTGAGTGCTTTTGCCTAATTTATGATGTAGAAGGGACAGATGCTCTTTGCAGCATCTGCTAGAAATGAAAGATGGTGGTGTCATGGCACGAGCCTTTGTCAGCCTGGAAAAATTCCTTCTGCGCCTATGGGCTTGCTGGACTGGGTTGTTCCTTGTTCCTTGCCTTTTTGTATTCTGCAGGTCCAATTTCAAATTGGAGGAGCAAAGTTTAGGCCTGTATTAAACTTCCTTTCCTTCACTGTTCCCTGGGGATTACTGTTCTGATCCAGCCTTATTGTTTCTTATTTCATTTTAGATCTTACAATTACATAAGCGAAACCCAATTTTGTTTTGCTGTTTTCTCCCAAACTGACAGTTACTTTCTCAGTTCATGTTTCAGAATGGAATGAAAACAAAGTACTGTGCATGCTGGGAATGTATTTACCTGCAATGATAGCTTCAAATTCACTTTGTTTCATGTCTGGAAGTAAATCAGTGCATCCAGGCATCACAGTTCCTCCATTGGGGTAAAAGTCCAGGTGACCAGTGGTGTTAGATATTCCAAGCCCTGAGATACACATGTGAAGAGGTCTGTGACTCAGTGACATGGTGCCCATCCCTGTAGGTATTTACTTGCTCATGAACACTTACCTACAGCAGGGAAATGGGCGGCATTACTGTGAATAATATCAACAAATTTTGCATCTGAAGGATCCAGTCTCACCTCAGGAGGAGTGCCTTCAAAACAGGGCCCAGCAGGGTCTAAACCTAAATGAAACCCCCCCATTTATTAGTTGAGGGAGGGAAGGAAGTGTTGCACATGTTAATGTCTTTTGCCAACTTACAACATCAGTTGTTCAGTACTGCACAAGGCATGTTGAATGATAATAATGTGAATGTTAAGTTAAACTGAAAAGAAAATTTTTAATAATACTGTTTTGTGAACCTTTCTATAAACTCATTCCACCAGAAGTAAAGTATTTGCCAATAGACTATATAATGGCATTGTATTACCATGGAGAAGGCATGTTATTACCTTTGAGCTTATTACTGTCCTGTAAAGCTTTACAGATAGGAAAATCTAAGGATTCTTGACATGTTGCTTTGTGTTTGCATAGGGCTTAAGTAACATTGCCATCATTCACTGGATTAAATATAAACTATGTCTTTCGTTCCACTGAAGTCTTCCACTACAGAGCTTTTAACTTAACTAGAGAAGAAGATGTAATAATTACCCTTATTTCTTGGAAGCATGAAGTTTGCCTCCTCTCATGAGAGGTGTCTCCAGCACTGCCAATAATTTAATTCCAGTTTACAGGCCAGTGTCTTGCAAGTTTCTTTCCTTTAGACACAAGCTCTGCACATCGGTGAACAGCCTACCTGTTATTCGTCTGATGCCTGGGGTCCTTCTTCCCGCCTCTCCTGCAGTGTGTGCTCCCAGGCTGTGGCCAATTAAATGGATATCATAAGGGGAGCATCTGGAGACTTTCTGATCATTGAGGTGGTGGTGGGAGACAAGAACACAGGCTTTAAATAGCGAGGAAAGAGAGTGTCTTATATTATAGGCCTTCAGGAACTGACTTCCTGCATAGCAAACCATGTCTGAGATTTTTAAGTGAGTTCCTTGACTTTTGCTTAAAATACACTAAGATTGATAGAAAGTGATCCAATCTAGAATTTAAAATGCCTAGTGATGTTAGATTCACTGTTGTAGTGTTGGCGTATGGTTACCATATTCAATTATTCTTGGTGACAAAATATGAACCTTCTTTCTCATTTGGATCAAGCCCTAATTTAATTTTTGTCAAAATAATTTTATTTTTTCTTTATTTACTCAATTATGGAGCCTTTTTTAATCACATGTCTGTTCTCAATCTGCATACATAGAATATGTGATATCACTCAACAGCATTTTGTCTGACAAGCTTAGGTGGGGTGACATTTATTCTCCTCTTTGCCACATATCAGCTGTGGCAAAGGTGCAGACCTGCACTGTTAAGATATAACACATGCATTGAAGGTGGAAATGGAAATGAATCAATTTGTAGGCTGCATGCAGGGGATATGTTTCATTCAGGGGTTTGCTGGATTTTGTAACGACTAAAACCAACTAGGACTGGTTGTTAATTCCTTAATAGTTTTACACCAAAGTTCTGGTTGTAATGCAGATGTATGCAGAATGCATCCAAATAAAAGCAGATCTGTACTACTGGCCTGTCTACCTTTAGTGTTAGATGATAGGCTCTTCTGAATATGATTTGCTGCAGTACATCTATTTACAGTGCCCCTTAACATTTCCTAAAGTCAAACTGCAGAAGTTTGTAAACGTGGGAAAAGGAAGTCTAAGGAACATTTATGCATTTTTCTAAAGGAAGAAAGAGGTCTAGACTGCAAAAGGTGCAGTAATAGATATTAAATGAAAAACTGAATGCATCTTCAAGTGGCCTGGGATTTGTACACAAAAAAGAAAGATACAGAAGCAAACATGTGAGGCTACATAAGAGTCTTCCAGGTAGAAACAATAGATTGTACCCCAGCAGGTTCTGGAGAAGTGTTCTTCAGTATTCAGGTGCTTGCAATGTCAGCACTTTGCCTTGTGGCCTCTGAACTACTTCTTGCAGCACTTCAAGATGAACGCTTCCTGACCAGGATCAAGTCCGTAGCCAGGCAGCATTCTGATTTTCAGCATGTCTAAGTACTCATGAGTCTACCTGAAGTCATCAGGAAATGACAATACTCTTAAACTTCACATCTGATCAGGTCTTTGCTGTATGCTTAGATGTGAAAACTTGCTTTCAAGAACACGGAGTTTACAACTAGAAGGCAACTGGACAGTTTATTGTGCCTGTAGACAGCAAATATGGCATTATCAAGTGAGTCAGCTCCTGCTCATTTCAGTGATGCTAAGATGAGATCCTAAGTTACGTCTAGCTCATGTATCTAAAGCTGGCAAAACTCTTACAAGAGCCGAACTCGCAGGCCTTGCCTCCTTTTCCCTGAATGCTCTCTTGCCTCTATCATCATATGGAGATGTTGCCACCTACTGGCTTTTAATTAATTGGCACCTCTTTTCAACCACACCAGCTTAATGTGCATCTTCTGTGGCAGCACAACCCCTCTATATCCACTTAAGAGCTGTAGGCGATAAAGTTGTGCCTTTTACCTTTAAAATTCCGATGATATAGGCAATCTCAGCTCCAATCACACGGAGGTTGTTCACCGCGCTGATGTAGGTACCTTTTGCACCTTCTTGCCAGTCGACAGCAATGCAGTTGATATTTTCCACTTCCAGTAACAGCTGATGTGGAAACACATAAAGCAAAGTATTTAAGGAGGCAAAATAACAGAGATGCAACTGAAATTGGAATAAGCATTAAAAGGTAATATAGCAATGCAATTTCTCAACCTTTACTAAGCAGGACTCTTAACTGTTGCCTGTGCCATGCTGAAACATGCGTCTTCTTGCAAAACAGAATATAACAAGCCATTCATCCAAAAAGTATCAATTATGAATGACCATAATAAAAATATTTTAATTTACATGTTATTTGTATACCTATTTGAAGTAATCTGGAAAAGCCACACAACAGCACAGTAGTCTCTATGCACAGTATGTGACTTTCTTTGAGAGATGTTGTGAGCTTAATTGAATAGCATAGAAAGTAGACTTATTTACCAAGTACCTCTAAAACTGAGAAAGTCAAAGTCATGTCAGACTGGAAAGGTTTGAAGTAGAGTAGAAAGATTCTGTTTCAGCAAAGAAAGCTAATGTGTTGGTTGCTTCAGTACTAGTCACTCTTGCAAAGATCAGTGATTCTTCTATTAAAGTCTACAGTTGTAGCTTTCTGTGACTAAAGCTCACTTAAGGTTTGAGAAAGGACAAGAAATGGAAACAAAAAATAATCCATGATAAACAGTTGAAGGTGTATGACAAGGGAAACAGAAGGCTGAAGAGATAGTGCATTGATGCTTGGGCTTCCTCCTTTCCTGTAGGCACTCTAAGTTTGTGCTATGTGGAGGCAGATAGAACTGCTGTTCCTCCTCAATTGAAAAAATTAGAAATTTAATACTGTAGATTGTAAGTAATTAGAAATTTAATACTGTAGATTATAAGTGTCCGCAGATCTATGACAGAAAGTGATGTTGCAGGTCTGTGACTGGTATTCAGTAGTGGCCTCTTTGTAGTGTCTCATATTTGCCTGCCAGTGTGGAAGAAGCACAAGCTAGAGTAGATTTTGCTTATCTATCAGAGCCAAGGCTGCCACTGACGCAGTATACTCTGCAGGTTTTGTGAAAGCTTCACATTTCATATTTGAAATCTCTTTTTCATTGGATGCTGTAATCAAAGAAAAAGGGTTTTCTTATTGGTTTGTTGGGTTTAGGTTTTTTAAGAACTAAATAGTGGTGAACCAGAATAGTATTGGTAGACTGAAACTTGAGCTTTACAATTCAGGAGGGCCTTTTGACTGAAGACAGTTTAATTTCTCCTAATGGAGATGCAGTGAGTCAGTGTGTCTAATCTGATATTCTGCCACCAATGCACAGGCTGTGTTTGGTTTACTGCTTTGATGAAGTCTATAGGGTTTGGGGATGGAAACTCTCTAGAGATATCTAATGTCAGAGATGCCCAAGAAGCCTCCATTATGCTGCACCTTCCAGAGTGAGAATGTACTTTAGTGTTTGTGAAATTTGCTTCTTGATTGGTATCTGCTGCTACCTAATGAACTGCTAGCTGGAAAGTGAACATTAATGCCTAAAGGATACTGACAGTTTGCAGTTACAACCGCTGATGGAAATCAGAAGCTACTCTCATACCAAGCACATTTCTACCACCCAGCCTTCTCTTCCAGTGCTGCCAAATCCATGAATGATGAAGGTGGTGTTCCTCCTTGAGGAAAAATGTGAGTTTCGGATCGTTGAGGAGTTTATTCCTGAGATGAGCTGGTTTTGGAGGAGAAAAAAAAGATAAAAGAGTTTAATTGATTTGTACTTTTGAAGAGTTTAAAAAAGCCAATTAGGTCACCCCCTCTTGTAGGACTCAAGGGACTACTTTGAATGGACCAAGTCTGATTTTTGCAACCCTGGAACTTCTCCTTTCTCAGTTCCACTGTGGTTTCTGAATAAGTTGTGCGCATGTGGTTTCTGCTGCTCCTGTCTGTTTTGCTTAATGCAAGAAGAACCCCCTTGTGTGGAATGTGAAGTAACTGAAAGGGGCCACAATATCACATGCTGCCTGTTGGCTCTAGTTGGAAGAATTCCTTCTGGGGAAAGCCCACCAGTTCAACATCTCCTGGTTCACCTTGTTCTTTTACTCACCCGAGCTGTGGCTTCAGTGTGTTGCTCTGAATTTAAGCAATAGCTTGCGTTGTTCTGTATAGATGATGGTTTTGTCATTCTACTCCAGAAAGACAAGAATTGTCAGCAATAGGGGTGAAGCTGATCTTCACACATTGCTGCAAGCTTCTTAATTATAAATATTCCTTTTTTTTCTGAGAATTGCATCTATCTGTATTATTTTTCAGACAAATACAGGGTCTGTGATGTGAGCTCAGAGCATTTGGGTGTAGAAGGTCTGTGTGCTAGATCACAGACACATTTTAGTGGCTGGGAAGCAGTGTGTGTTGACTTATTTTACCAACAACAGAAGTGCTGAGTAACATGCTGCTGAACATATCTTGTGTGCTCACATGCCCCTGCTCTGCAGGTTGTGAAAGCTTATTGCAGGTATAACTTTTCACCCTTAGAGTGCCTGAGTTGGACTCTCATTGTGGCAACAGGTATTGCTGCAAGCAACGATGTCTGCAATGGCAGTGATGGCATCATAGGTCATGCCAGAGGAATCCTAAACTTGCCTGTACAGCTCAGGGGACACTAGGTTTGGGAGCCTGGAAGGGATTTAGTAGCTTCATAAACATTTGCTGAAGTGGTCCCAGCTCCTGATCTTACAGGTTCCTCTGTATTGCTCTGCTCAGTATTTTGGGGCATCAGCAACCTGAGTAGTTCTGTCTTATTTTCAAAGTGCAGAGAGGCAGGTAAGAACATAAAACTACTCACATTTTACTGTGGGTTTGGAAACTGCTAAAATCAGTCTTCTGAGTCTTAGTTTTAAAGCTCACAGTGATTTCACAGTTCAGCATTATTTGCTCTCCTACCTGAATTCACAGAAGGCTCCTTTTTGGGATGAGTCTTCAGCTTTCCTCAGAGACCTAAGTGTATGCAAAAGGCAGTCTGCCATAACCCATATCCTTCAGCAGGAAAACGCCTGGAAAGCTGCTGTGTCTTACAGTTCATTCACAACATTTTTCTTGTGCTCTATCCCAAAGTACATTTAATACCCTACTTTCAAACTGCCTTCTTATTCTGACTGGCTTGCCTATGATGACTGACATAGACATTTTAAATAATAAACAAACATTGTAGGTTTAGTCAGTTCTTGATGTTAAAAATAAATGTCACCTGTGAGTTATTTCCTGTTTCTCTGGTGTAGAGTGAGAAGGTGATGTTCATATCTTCCGGATTGTCAGGTAAACCTGTCAGAAGTCTCCCTGGTATCCCAGACCAGGGTGGATCATCTGTGAAACAGCCAAGCCTGGGGTAGCAAACCTCTTTACCTAGAGCAGAACAAACAACTGGTTTACATGCTGGATTTTCTTGTGCTCGATGGTCTATTTGAGACTACAAAAGTCTGAAGAACAGAAAGCTAAGGATTTCATTTTATGATGAATTTTGAAACTGAGATTCATTCTTGTTTCGTTTACAGATATTGCCTGAAGCAGGTACGCACAGGGAGCTAAATAATTTGAAGATAGCCCGGATGCTGTTGTGATACCATTTTCTAGGCTTGTAAAGGATTAATCTAGTTTCTTTAAAAAAGTCTTGTAAGAAGTGCTTGTTAAGTTTACTCCAGCATGCTTCCTACTGCAAAGCATCGTGTCTCTGCTCATAGGAATGAAGGATATTTATGCAGCAACCTTGTACTGTTAAGAAAATGGTAATTTCTTTCAATAGAGTAGCTTTTCCTAGATCAAATAGGTCTCTTGTTCACTTATGATCAACTTTTATGTTTCAGCACTGTCTGTTGTGCTAAACATCCTCTTGCTGAAGGGTTCTTTGTATACAGCAGTCACGTAAAGACAGCTTGTACACTGCTTTAATAGGAGAAGGACATGTGACTCTGAATTTCTCTGTGGGTTTTCAGCACAGTGTTGTCTCCCAACAGTAAAATTTAAACAGAGCAGATCCTTTTAACATTAGTTCTGTGCACAGGAATAGCATTGCCTCACAATGACCCACACACATTATACTGCAACTCCAGTGTTAAATACCAGTCATCATTTCCTATATATTATTCCATCTGAATTCACCTTCTAGTGGTAGTTTGCATAGATAGAGTGTCTCACCTGCCGTGGTGCCAAGGAGATAAAATGCAAAAATCCACATTCCAGCCACCTAAAGCGAATTGAATATACAGGATAAGCATTTTATTTAGAGTGTTTTGTCCTCTTTAAAAGCATTTATTACAAAGGGAAGCTTAAAGACCTGTGCTTGAAGAGGAATAATTTCATACACTGGTTGGTACACAATGGAGACTTATCAGCTGAAAGGAAGCTTTGCAGAAAGAGAACTGAAGGTCATGGTGGACACCAATTGACCATAAGGCAGCAACATCCACCTGTAGCAAAGGCATCTGGTAGCATCCTGAGCTGCGTTAGCTGTGTTGCCAGCAGGATGAGAGAGGTTATGTTTTCCTTCCACTCAGTTTTGCTTTTCACTGCATTTCTTGCACAGCCAATACTACATATAGATTGCTGAGGGGTGAATCAGATCAGGAGGTCCTGATTTTTGCCTGCTGTGAGGAGACAGGTGGGAGATCTACTAGAATAAAGGTAGTGATACCTGTAGCTTATTAAAGTCTTCATACTGGACAGCTTGGGCCCCTCACTATAAGAAAGACATTGAGGTGCCAGAGTGTATTGAAAAAAAGAGCAAAGAACCTGGTGAAGGGTCTGGAGCACGAGTCTGATAAGACACGGCTGAGGGAACTGGGGTTATTTATTCTGGAGAAAAGGAAGCTCAGGGGAGACCTTATCACTCCATACAACTACCTGAAAGGAGGATGGAGCAGAGTGGGGAGCAGTGTCTTCTCCAAGTAACAAGCTAGAGGACAAGAGGAAATGGCCTCAAATTAAATCATGGGAGATGTAGATTGGACATATCTTCACCAAAATTGTTGTCAAGCACTGGAATGGGCTGCCCAGGGAAGTGGTGGTGTCACCATCCCTGGAGGTATTTAAAAGACATGTAGTTGTGACACTTAGGCATATGGTTTAGTGGTGGATTTGGTAGTGTTAGGCTGATGGTTGGACCTGTTTTTTTTCCAACCTAAATGATTCTGTGATTCTCTCTTCAGACTGTTCATGCTGCTTTTTACCTGGGGCTGTTAGTATTTCTGCACCATTGTATCCCTGACTATATACATATTCCTTTTCTCTACATTTTCCCTCTACACTTGGCTTTCCTGTGGTTGGGGTTCCATTTATTTCACCTTTCTGCTCCCTCCCATTTGCCTCATTCATTGTTCTCATTTTACTCTTCTTCTAGGTGCTGTCTGTACCACTTGCCTTCTATTTTCAACGTACTGCTTTCCTTGCGAAGCAGAAACTTTGAGCTGTCGCCCCTGGCCACTGAGATAGCTCATTAGAAGTAATTAAGGAAAAAAATGATAAATTTTAGTATGTATAATCTTGTTATTGTGGGAAATTGTCTACAAGAGCTATTGTTGGAGATTTGCCAATGTCAGAAAGTTAGAAAACAAACATTTTAAAGGCCATTGACACTGCCAAATGCTCTCAGAAACAAACAAGAAACAATTGGGAATTTCACAGAACATGTCCTTGGAGTTTGTCTGTCACACGTCAGACAGGAGGCACGTATGATTCCCCTATGTGAGGTTTTTGGGGGAAGCTGGGTTACTTGGCTGTAGTGATGTTGTTCCCTAAACAAAACAATGGAACAGGTCAGAGTGCAGAGAGTGCGTCTCATCACTCTCTAATAAACGCTGAAGCCCCTGTGTGGTAATAGCTTGTTGTTTATATGGTAGGGCAGGGGAGCAAAGCTGAATATCTAAGCATTGAGCTGGAGCTGCAGTGTGCAAAGCTGAGAGGAATCATGAAATTTCACAGGAAATACAATTCTGTCCCCAACTTTAAGATATCCATTGATGGAGGCAACAGAGAAGAAAACTAGCTGTTTGGGGGGAGTGGAAAGCAGAGAGGAAGTCTGGTGGTGATTAAGAGTAGGAGGAAAGGGGATCAGGAGTTATTCCTGGTAACAAGGAAGAACAGATTGTTCCTAAGTGTTAGCCAAAAGGATCACCCTGTTCAGCTGAAATATCCGTCAAGAAGTACCCATTATCATGATGAGAACCTAATGAGAGTGCAGGAAAATCACAGAAGATGTGGCTCATCAAATAAATTGGAGAGCTCAGTGGGATTTGTTTATGTTCAATGGAAGGCTCTCATACTCAGGAGATGTATAGTCCATGTCAGAAGCACTACAGCAGGAATGAGACATAATTTCTTTTCAGTCCCAAAATCTGTAAGGCAGCTAATGAGTAATGACTGTAGAAAACGTGGGAGGTTGTTGTCAAATAAAAGTGATCAGTAATTTCCTATCACAGGTTCTTCCTTTGAAGGCAGAAAGTAGAAATGAACATGTAGCAAGGTAAGTAATGGAAGATGCAGATTTATTATTTTTTATTTCTTTATTTTTTTTTGGTGGAATGTTGATTCATTCCCTGATTGAGAGTGATGTAGTTTGGGTAGCAGGTGATTTTTTTTAGTGGGTGGGTTTTCTACACTGATCCATCTTAAATGACAAAAAGATTGCAGGGAGGTTAAGAAATTGTGTCTTTCTAAAAACAATTGAGGCAGCAATCCATTTGATGGGGGAAAACTGTCACTGGCCGTTTAAAAGGCTTAGTGCTGAACAAGAAGAACTGGAATGACTTATTTGTGCAAATGACCTCAGCCTAGCCAGTATTGCTGGCAAGAAGGCTGCTGAACACTTAGCCCAATTGTTATACTCAACTAAACTTAATTGTTATAAGCAGTGGACAGAGGACATGCACTTCTGAAGCAAGTTCAGCACTAAATATTTCTGAATTGCTGTTTAGCTCAGAGAAAAAAGACAAAGAATAGCAAAGAAAGAAAAAGCAAATATTCATAGGCTGACATTGCAATGTACAAAACCTACAGTGGGGCAGTAGTTGTCCTTACAATAGGCCATCAGGGCATCTTGTGGACACTGTTGCTCAACCTGTGAGTCATGGGCCACCAGTGGATGGTTTGTGAGATATGAGAAAGTCTACATAATGTCTGTCAGCGGTGTGCTTTTAAGTCCCACGCATGTACCCACACATCTTCCTCAGGACATGCCCACAAGCACGTGCACACAGGCTATTACTGAGAAGCAAGATGAAATCTTGGCTTTTTTAGCTATCATCATTTTTAACCTAATAATCTCACTCCAAGAAATAGATTTCTTTTTTTTCATCTAGACCAAGATACGTTGTTTATCTGATTGCTAAGAATTTTACTCACCATTCTCTTATCACTCTTCTTTGGTGAGGAGTAACAGGCTGAGGCACAACAATGAAACCCTCTACAGGACACTCAGTCACAAAAGAAAAATTGCAAGAAACTGTTAAGATTAAGTTACATAATTGAATCCAGTTGCATGACGTGACAAACTACCGTGACACTCTTATAAGACCAACACTTAAGTCTCATGATACTTTAATTTTAATAAGATCTGCTTTGCTATTTGATATTTTGTTTAAGAAATTAAAAATTATATGCATGCATTGTTACAACAGTTAAGTAGATGAGAAGTTAAATGCATGGATTAAATAGATTAAAAATTGAGCAATTATTGCAATTCAGGCTATAATAGCAGAGAACTAGAAGGCAACTCCTGGATTTACAAATGTAGTTCTTGCCATTGCATCATATCATGATAAAGCTGTGGTTATGGGTTTTTTTCAGCTGTGTTTTTTGACCCTGTATTTATTGCTCATGATGGATCATCATTGATCAGGGTTTTATAGGAATCAGTTTCTTACATTACACTGCATGCCAGCTTTCAACAGTGGTATTGCTGGACATGAGCTCATACTGAAAAAAAATAGATATCTGAACTGAAGGATTAATAAATAAAAAGTACAGGTCACGAATGCTGGATTACGTTTTATAGTCTGGGAAAGTAAATGCTGTCATACTGCCTACCATACAGAATGGAGGTGAGCATCTGAGGAAGCAATGGCTGAAAAGGCCTTTGAGGTCTTGCTAATGTATTACTAGGGACTTTTGAAGTGCCAAGGAACTTGTTAGTCTTTGTTTCCATGCAGTTAGGAGAATAGTAGTTTTAGTATATATATTGTATTCAGTATATAGATGGAGAAGATATTATTTAAAGAGTGCAGAGGTTTCATTGGTCAAGAGGGATATTGAGAAAATCGAGGTTGAGAGGATGTCTTGTTGGATCATCATGGGAATAGAAAATAGGGAATGCAGAGCAAGAAGTGAAGAGATGATTTTTAAGTCTAGGAGTGTGAAGGCTCAAAGTGTAAATGATTGTTCCCCAAAGATGTAACTGGAGACCACAACAGGAGCAATGGTGCTTAAAAAAGCAATAGTGGCAGAACAAGAATTAGCCATGAAAAGATGAAGGCCAGTATGTTGCCCTGAAATAGCTGTCTAGCTGAAGCCATAGGGGAAAAAAAACACTGCTAGTTTTAATATGAAGTTTTGTCACATTTAATGTGACAGTGAGAAGTGGAATGGAGAAGGGTTGATGTCCTAGATGGTGCTTTCCACTTCTTAATCCTGTCTCAAAGAGGCCAGATGGGAATGTTAAGGGTTTCCTCAGCAGCCTATGCTGATATAGGGATCAGTCTTTGTTAATACCATTGTGTTCAAAGCAAGCAGCAGCAGAGCAGGAACAGCTCCTTATGCAGAAACATCCCAGTGCTAGCACATTTTCACCTGTCAACAAAGCCAATTGTGGCACCTTCTGTCCCTTCAGTCATATGTGGTCTTTCCAATATTCAGGTCTGCTTTTCCCTCTTCAGTACAGAAGTTTAAGTATCTTCACCTTCTTTCAAAATATTCACCATTAATGTTTTTTTCCCCCACCCTTTCTTGCCTTACAACTCCAACCAAACTTCCTATATTTTCTGCACTGGCACTGTCCTTAAACAGAGAATATTTTGATCAGTTCTGTCTTTCCAGTGTTTTATTTTAGCTTTCATATTTTTCAGCAGTTTGGCACAGTGCTCAGTTAACAGTGTAAAGGCAACACAAAGAAGCCATCTAGAGTTTAGCATATAAGACTTGGATATAGAAATTACAGGTTAAATTTTCTGTTTTCAGCAAATTCTTGCATGGCTTTGAGCCTGAGGCATTTAGAAAACACTTGCAAGTTGCACACCCAAGTATTGTAACATAACCCAGAATGGTAAAAGAAACTAAGGAGAAGAAATCACATTAGTGTCTCTAGGCCTCAGAAAGGGGATCATATATGTACTTACCCATGTGCAAATACCTGAAGGACACTATAATTTTGTTTGGGTTTTTTTGAATGTAATTTTGTTGTTCAGTCCATTTTTTACTAGTACGCAAAGAATATAATCTTTTCTAGGCACGGTCCTTGTTCAGTATCTCAGATACAACATTTGTCCAGACTATCAAATACTGAAAGCTGGTGAGCACGCTACTGGACAGATTTAACAGTAGATAGGTCACTTTTGTACTGGAGCAAAGATGTCCAGAACCTTTAGTAGATTTCCTTTCTCCAAACCACCCAGTATGAAGTAATAACCAAGGCAGGGCTCGCATACATTGTCTGGTCTGGGTAATAGAGTTTTCTGAGTGTCTATTGACCTCTTAAACTGAATCTGAGACCGTGGACTAAGGCATTAACATGAAATAATGACTTGTAATAGTGACCTAATTTTTTTTCCTGAGGTGTTCAATGTGGAAAGTACTCCAATAAAAGATTAGTAAGTATGAAATGTTGTATGTGTATTCATTCATCACTGGAGGCTGCAGGAAGATTTGGGCTTTTAAGGTATTTAGGTCAGTTGCTTAGAAATGGAAGACAATTTCAGGAAATTGTGGCATAATAATGAAGAAAAGCTGTTAAACAACAACCCCTTGACTTCCCACTTCAGGACTTTGTGCAGTGTCTGCTCTGATTTCTGAAATAATAGGGTTCTCACCACTGGTAGTCATACACTTAAGCTAACAGAGACAATTATGATAATTTAATCTGACTACAAGCATCATACAAACCTCAATAAACATGATTCAGTTTTGGGAAGTGGCCATACCAGTTCTGAGCCAAGGAGGGAGCCTTCAGCTGACTTGTAGGTATCATCTGGTCATTTGTCTGTCTTTCCAGGAGGATCCTCACTATTCCCCTTCATGATTAGGCTACTTCCAAATTTTGTCAACTCTGAGACCAAAACTATTTGCCTTTTGCCATTTCTGAAGGGCAGAATAACCCTTGCTAATGACAGTTTTCTCTGTATGTGGTAGCCTACCAAACAATGTTTGTCATATTCTTCTAGATAACAGCTCTGTAATTTTTTCCCACTTCCACTCACCTTTTAAATTTTCAGTGCTCCCAATAATGCTTAATTATGTATCCTAATTTATTCTCCTTTTAATTTCAGCTGTTCTTTGTGTTCTTAGGCATTTTTGCTTAAAGAAGAAAAAAAGTCCAGATTCCATACGCAAATACCATCGTTTAATCTTCCTTTAAAAACAAAGTCATTTCAGTCCTGCATTACCTTAACCCCACTGAATTCACCTGTTTTCCTAGCTGCATTACATTAGCACAGCCCAGAAGTTCTCATCTCCTACTGGAATTTCCTGGAATTGAAAAGTTAGAAGCCTTGTAGCTCCTGCCAGGGTCTCCTTGGGATCACACCGAGTGCTGCTGTTTGCTTATTGCCTGTTGACTCAGACCATATCATTCAGCCTGTCTTTTCTCAAACAGGAGTTCTTACAGTCCTCCAGCCCCAGGAAGCCGTCCCCCAAATCCCAACCAAGTTTTCAGCCACTTACCACTCTGAATGCTGGAGGGGTTCTTGATTTGCAAGCTCCGTTCAGCCAGCTCCCTGTCAAATCCTGGTTGCTACCGGCTCTTTTCACTTGGAATTGGTCCCACAATGGTGGGTGCGGACCAGCCCACACAGCGTCTAATTATAGGCTTCGTGTGGGTGAGTACCTTTGTGAGAATGATACCCTTAATGCTGGATATAACAGATGTTGCCTTTTCTTGTCTCTCATCATATCTAATAGATGAAAATTTTCACTTCTTAAAAGTTTTGCTATGGATTTGAAGAAAAGCAAGGCCATTTTAGACCTCTGAGTGGGTTGTTGTATGTAATGTTCGTAACAGCCAGTGTGAAATGTCCACCTTAGCTGGTTATTGTAAGGTCCTGTTGCAGGCAATGGGCTGAGCCTCCTCTGCAGGGAGGTTCAGAACAGGAGCTTAATTTTGCTGCCCTGTGTCGCCTGCTAGAAGTGGCCAGCTATCTGTTTATTTTCTGTCTGATATACATACCCTGTGAAGCAAACCCTGACACATTTTCTTGCAGTCAAATATGTTTATATTTCTTACAGCTTCTTTTAGAAAAGAAGGGGAGTAAAAAAAAGTCGTGTTACAACTTAGGGGCAACATAGGTATCTCAGCATTTGTTAGCTTTTTCTAGTGAAGTTACTCAAGCTCTGTCTACTCATTACCATTTTGACAAATCTGTGTCCTCTTACGCCAAGTGGGATTCAAAGATTAGGTCCCTCTACCCAAACTCTCTTTCAGTTTAATTACCCCTTGTCCTGTTACTACATGCCCTTGTAAAAGTCCCTCTCCAGATTTCTTGAAGGACCCCTTAAGGTACTGAAATGCCTTCTCTTCTCCAGGATGGATAAGCTCATTCATGTCATTCAGATTCTTCTTTGAAATGGCTTCTTGACCTGTCCGTCATGTAAGTCCCAGGTTCTCTTCTGTGCTTTGGAGTTTGTGAGTCAAAACTATGTTACGACCCAAAACTTTCAGTTCCTGGGCAAGACTTCAAGTTACACTGCTGTCTACAGGACGGGTTCGGTCATAATCACCTGTTCAGCCAACTGTATGACAGTGACTACCGTCCTTACACAAGGAGTGATTCAGGTGCCTTAGGGCAGGAAGTAACTTGGGTTGAGTCTGTGGCTCATATAAGAAGCCAATTTGTGGTCTTGAGATACATGCATTGCCTGAGAGAAGATATAATTTCAGAAATAACACCAGAACTATGTTTTTTAATATGCTGAGCTGTATGTAATGAACTCAGGCTGCTAGTCATTGTAAAAACCAAGTCAAGAGTGTCTCTCCTTGTAGCACATGACATCTACATGAATGTTTGGATCTGGGTCTGGTTCTTTTTGGTAAAGTGGTGCAAGCCAGTGCCATACATGATAATCATTAGAAACAAGTCTCAGAGGAATCTGGAGCAAGCAGTGGCTGGTCATGGCTGGATATCATGTTTAATTACTGCTTACACTGAAGGCACATGTAATTTTAGATAAGACAAAACAGATCCAGCTAACAAGAAATTATCCACACTTTAGTCTACGTTCATTGACTGCAAGATGGAAATTTGGCAGCAGTTATGGGACCTGTATCTCCTCAGAACGATGTAGCTCATTAGAGAAGTCTGGGCAGGAATGAGGCTGGCGAGCCACAGAAAAGGGATAAGGAATGTCATGGGCCACATTTGTCAAAATACTGGCACGTAAGTTAAATGGAAAGCAGCCAGTGAAACCAATGCCTCTATTAATGATGAAACTTCTTCAGCAATTGCTGAACATCTTTGTGTGAAAATCAGACCCTTTGACATGTTTTCTTTTAGGGGACCCGAATTGCTGAATACGCTCAAATATTTTGCTGTACTTTCCACAGAGTTAGTTCTTTGTGTGTTGAAACAGGGCCACCAAGCACACCTGCAGCAGTGCAGTTACGAATTGGAGCAGAAGCATATATTTGCAAGAATACTTCTGGGGATCATGGCTCACAAAATAGCTGAAAACTGCATTTGGAAAGAATACAAGCTTACTAACTTCTGTAGTTTGCTTTTTGATCTGCTCTGTATGTTAGTAAGTGGCAACCTGGTTGATAAAGGGGGACCATACACATTGTCAACCGAGTTTCACTGCTGGTGTCTCTCAGAGAGTGTATGCAGCGGCAAACATTAATGTAGGCCAGAATGACAAGTTGTAATTGATAGTAAAATAGAATTTCTAGCCCATGTTTTAGGGTTTTGAGGTCTAGCTTTAGGAATGGCCAGTTTTTCTGGGTCTGGTTTTATGTCTGAAGAGAAACAGTAGGCTTTTGTGGACAGCAAGAAAAGGCTGGCTTTTGCAGTTGCTCTGAGGAAATGCAACTGAACACATCCAGATGGTTTTATGAATGTCAGCTTGAGAATTATCAAGGACATAAATGCATTCTGATAGTAGTGGCCTTCACATAGGTAGGAAAGAGAGGATCAAAACACTCACTGAGAATCATGTTCTCTAAAGGAATCTCAGCAACTGTGTTTCAAGTGCAGCAATACATAAATTACCAAGGGTTTCATAGAAAGAGGAGTGAATAAAATTGTAAAAACGACATTCTTCTCTCTCATTTCAGTTTTAGATTGAAGACTGTTAATGAATTTGTTAACTTGAATAGAGGTCATCGGGATGTAGCTTTGTGTATTCCATCCCCTAGAGAATTAACAATATGTATAGGAAAAGACCACTCACCTTCCTGGAGAATCTTACCTTTAGTCTCTGAGTGGTAGAGCCATGAATAAAAGACTTTCTTGATATTTCTATTGTTTAACTCCAATGTGCTCATTCTGGTCAGTTGAGCAAATCTTATACTGAATAGAGACAAAACCAATTTGCCTTAATGTATTCTTTCCAGTGCTGCACAACAGCAATAAAGGGAATATTTTGGAAATAAATATTTATAACCCTCCATAATAGATTCTGCTTGCTAATTGCAGCAGCCAAAGCAAGTAAAGATAATGTCAAGTTCTGGTTTTGTGAGCTGGAGACTTACGAAGCACAGTATTTAAAGGAAATAACATTAGGAGAGAATTATAGAGCAGATGATTAAAGTAAGTGAAGACAGAGAGGAGTCAGTAGGTACAGTGGACTTACTTTACAAATAATAGGCAGAATTAAAAGGAAGAGGCTGAAGTCTATTATTCGGAATGCTGCTTTCCTCTTAATGCTAGAATATTAAAGTTATTTGAAAGAAGCAAGTGAAATAAAAGGGAATAACAGTAGATTTGCCTTGGAGTTTGAATGGCAAATCTTGCATGCTTAGATCAATATAAAAATAGCTCTCACCATCTTGGATACAGACCAGTGGCTCTGAACAAAGCTAGCCATCTAGGAGTCTGGTCGTCACCTAGATTCAGTCTCAATCTTTCCTAGCAGAAAAGGAAAACCTGTGGGATGAAAAGGGGATTGACAGCAGTACCAGCCTGTATTTTCATATATTGCCTATGCTTCCGGTGTTGGAAAACACTTGCCCCATCCAACCTTGTGGTAGCCTGGAGGAGAGGTATGTTTTTCTGCAGAACAGCAATGTAGGTGTGCTCTGCTTGTGCAAGGGCTGGTGATGATGCATGTTCCTTCCGGAAGCTTTTAGATCCTTGATAGTTAAAGATAAGGAACAGATTCTTGGCTCTGTTTTATCTTGGAAATATGCCATAAATATAAATTTGGGCATGTTATCAACATCTGCTTCCTAATTATCGGAAACAGAATAACTTCAAGCAGTTTGGAGAGTATTTGAAATTATGAAGTCCCTGATATTGTGATACTACAAAAGAAGAAAGCCATGAGTTTTGTAGAGAGCCCTCATAGACGGATTAGCTGGTAGGTCAGTGGGTAATTGTTTGCCCTCCCAGTGAACTCCAGCCCCAGTCAGCTTTGGTTTTGGAAGAATAACTCAACTAATTGCTGGGAATGCACAAAGAGTTTCATTTCTGCTTCTGTCCCAATGAGCTGCCAAACGTTAACTGTTAGAGCCAGAATACTCTGACTGCATTAAAGTGTCAGTAAAATTACTTTCCAAAGATACCTTCTGTATAACGTACACCTGTTTGAGAATTGGAGTGTCTTCAGGAAAATAGGTAATTTTCACTGAAGGAAGACAGTGTGGTAAATACAGGTAAATAATTTCACTGTGAAAATATCCAGAAGGGTATGAAAGAGAAAGGAGCAAGGTGATTCCCCTGAGAGAATGCTAACTGGGCAAATAGACTTGCTGGGCTGAAAAAGATTAAAACCAGATCTCAGATCTACCCAAAGTACCTTCAGGATATGTTCTTTGGCATTGAACCACTGTTATCATTCACTGCTGGTATATGCCAAAGTCTCTAACCTAAATTAAATGTAAAGGGAGAAGTCAGAAAAGCTTATAAAAATGTAACTATGAAGAAAAGAATTAGCTTTCTTTTGGGGGAAAAATATTTTTTTGGGAGGGGAAACAGAAGCCTGAAAAGAGAAACAAAGCCTGATTAAAAAATCATGTGGGAACATACAGAATACAGATTATTTAGATAAAGAAAAAAAGACCTGATGTGTTTTTATCTAGGGACACATGTATTATGGGGTTTTCCCTGGAATTTCTATAATGAAAGAAGCTGGCAAGTGGCTGGCCTATAAATGGTATAACCAGCAAGAAGATAGCCTTAAAGGCAGAATGAAGGTGGTGGGGAGGCTTTTTGTAGAAGAGTCTTATCAGACTCCATTTCTAACAAAGACGAAAGAGCAAAAGGACTTGGGAGGTTTATTCCTGCAAAACTGTGGTTCCTTTACACAGATTTTATCAGTGTATTCTAGGATATTAGAGTAGCATGAACAAACCTGAGAAGTCACAGAAATAAAGGGATATAATCACAAAAGGGAAGAGAGATAACTGCATAAGCTGAAAACGGAGGTCTTCACCTATAAGTTCTATTTAATGAATTTTCATTATTGTGCTTCTGGTTCTGGGCTGATAGATGCTTATGAGGGACATTTTGATAGGCTGTGGTTTATGGAAAAAAAGAGAGTCTGCTGTGCCCTGCAGTATAGTATTTTAAGGAGTAATGGGTTCAAACTTAAACAGGGAAATTCGGGTTAGGTATAAGGAAGAAGTTTTTTATTGTGAGGGTGGTGAGGCACTGGAATGGGCTGCCCAAAGAAGTGGCAAATGCTCCATCCGTGGCAGTGTTCAAGGGCGGGTTGGACAGTCTTGGGCTGTTGCGTCTAGTGTAAGGTATCCCTGCCCATGGCAGGGGGTTGGAACTGGATGATCTTAAGGTCCTTTCCAACTGAAACCATCCTATGATTCCTGTTAATGGAGAAGTGTGACAAAAGTGGTCCTTGTTTTCTCATGAGCAGACTTGAGCAATGTGCTCTCACTGACTCCCTGCTTGAGCAGGGGGGGTTGGACCAGATGACCTCTGGTGGTCCCTTCCAGCCTCAACTATTCCTGGTTCTGTGATGCGAGTGGAGCAGAGAGTTAGCGTGTTGAATTACTTATTCTTGCTGCTCCCTTCTTCTAGAAAAGATTTAAGAAGTTTGTTTGTATGTGTGTTTGGTTTACCTTACCCCGTTGCCAAACGAGTGTCATCAGAGAGAAAAGAGACTGAGGCTGAATGCTTCATAATGGCTTTGTCAGTAATTTACCTTTGGCATCATTTTTGTGGTGAACAAATGCTTAAGAAGTATTAAATGAAATATGTATTGTAATTCTGAAGCGTTCATGTTGTTGCAGAATATTTAAATAACATAAAAGACTGAATGAAATTATAATATATTCTTAAAAACCCTAGAAAAATGAAGCACATTTAATTAAAAAAAGCACTACCTTTCAACATGACAGCCAAGCATATCAAATGGTGCATCTCATTGACGTTTTAAAGATGCAATTTAAATTGTTCTCAAAAGCTGGCTTACCTTGTTGTGAAAATATGAAAGAACTACTGTTCCAGTCTTTGTCAAAGGCAGATTGTCTTGTGAAATACCAAACTCTTGCATTTTTTGGACTGGCTCCGTTAATACAAAGTGATAGTACCCTAAGGTTTCATACAGGTAGCAATTTCAATTTTTAAGTACACAAAGAGATAAAGAGAAGTCTATTTTCTAGCAGCAACACATAGCTGCTGTCAGTGGGTTTTTTCACCTTTAGCTCATAAAAGTAAATCTCTCTTGCTCTGTCCACAGATGTACTTGCAAAGGAGTGCAGTGTTGATATTTGCTAAACCGAGGATTGAAAATTAACTCAAGAAATGGTAAAAGACAGGACAACATAAGGGGAAGAAATTAATGCAATATGTTATTTTTAGCTGAGCTGACTGGGTGAGAAAATGTGTATTTTTAAGTGGTCTAATCAGCTGGACCACATTTATAGCAGAAGTCATCAGCCCATATGAGCTGTCATGTTTAGTCAGAATGCTGTTCTAGTCAATAGCTTAAAATTGAACAAAATGAGAGCTTGTATTTTTGAATGTAGCAACATGATTTATTATTCATAAAAACATGTAATTAATTGTTAGAATTGAGAAAGTGGCACAGCCAAGAATGGAGGCAGGAGGGGATAGGCTGTATAGAACCCTTGAGTTTAGCAGGACATTGCTTCCTTCTTGTGAAAAGTGATGGCCTATGCTGCAGTCTCATGTCATTAAATCCAATGACCCAATCTAGTGCCTGGCCCTGCTGCATGCTTTTCTTTGACCCTGAGGAAAATACCTTTCGCTTCAGTTCCTGACTGTAAGAAAGGAAAAATTAGTCTTTTTGCCTTCTGAGTCTCCTTTATTTGTGCAACTCTGGGGCAAAGCTATGCCTGGTTTATGAAGGGTATTAAAGATGGTGTAATTATTAGCTACAAGTATTTTCCAACTGTGTAGAAGTACCTGGGGGATTGTTTTGTACTTCTCCAGGAGAGTATAGAAGAGGGGAGTCCCTACTTATGCAAGGAGGTCTTCTCTAAAGAGTTTCCCTAAGGCACAGAGGAGGATAACCTCCCTGCTTGAGACGGTTTCTGGATCCTACTCTGTGTGAGTGAAGAAGGTAAGGGTACTGAAGCAGTGTGTCTGAGAAGGTAGACTGCTGATTTGTCAGCTTTGCTGCAAACATCCTAAGCAAGCTCCTCTGCCAAATTTCATAGGAGGTGACTGGATTCTGACATCTCAAAATCCTTGCTGCATGGTTTGAAACACACGTGTTCATCACTCATATTTAGCCTTGTGTAACGCACCTCATTAGCACCTTCTGGTGAACCTCACTGGAAGTATTCTGGAATAGCTAGTTGTTAGGATGGGACAACAGAGTTGCCCAATGTGATTTATGCACCCTAATATTAAAAAATTAGCTGTATGTCTGAGCCACAGTGGGCAACTAAAAACCAGAATTCTTTTGGGTAGTTTGTATTGAAACAGAAATAAATCATAGCTTATTTTGGCTGATGTGACTACCACTCTTAGTAGTTTGGTTTTGTTAACCAGTATAATCAAAATGCTGCCAAATTTGGAGGGAGCAATGCTGTATCTTAATGCAAATAATTCTGTTTAGGCCTGACTTCAATGGCTTCAGAAAGTCAAGGTAGAGGTGAAAATTCAGCTTCACTGATGAAGAAGCTATACTGGTAATGTAGTTACTTGACAGGCTGCCAGAAAACTGAAGATCCTCAATAGTTCAACATTGCTTTGGTAAAGAAAATGACTGTGTCAGGTATAGAGGAAGAGTCTCAGCTCACCCAATGATCAACAGAGATGAACAGAACACATCAATGAGTTCTCCTCAGGAAAAAGGCAACAACCAAGTATTTTCCTGTACATTAAATTGTACATTAAGTTGTTCTGCTTGACACATAGTGCACTTCGATAGTAAAGTTTTTGTCCTGCTTGACACATGATGCACTTTGATAGTAAAGTTTTTGTCCTGCTTGACACATGATGCACTTCGATAGTAAAGTTTATCAAGGTCTACTGTACAACTTGGTACATGGTCCCAGCTCCTAAGCAGTCTTTTGAATGTACTGCTAAAATACTGTTTAAATGTGTTCTTAAGGGAGAAAGCCAATGTCAGGCAACAGCTTTCAAACTCTGTTATTTTTCTATTTAAAATTATTCCTCAGACTCATAGAAAAAATCAGATCCTTCTGAACACATTCAAGGGTCCTTTTCTTGAACAAGTAGGCACTATAAAAGAATTTTGCTGTCAATGCTGCTTTGTTCTTTTATCTGTCCCTTTTCTTTTTAAAGTTTTTTTTCTTTCTTCTTTTTTAATTTCCTTTTTTTTAATTATTATTTCTTTTCTGCTTTTTTTTGTGTGTGTGTGTTTGTTTTCTTGGTTTTGGTGCTTCTTTTTGGATGCTCCTCCTAAGATAATGAAGTGTATTTCTAAGGGGAATTGGCTGGGACTTTTTTTTTCCTATTTTATTATTTTCCCTCTTGGCTCTGAAATGTAATCACACTGCACATTGAATCATAGAATCATAGAATAGTTAGCATTGGAAAGGACCTGAAGGTCATCTAGTTCCAAACGCCCTGCCATGGCTTGCTAGTGAGATACGTGTTAGCTGTCATTGTAACTGGAATTATACATCCTTGCATGGATGAAAGCTGAAAACACTAATTTGGAAATAGAACTTTGTAGTGGGCTGGGAAGGTTTTTAATGATCTGTTGAAGGAGTCTTGTTCGTAGTTTGCTGCAGACTGAAGTGCTCTCTTCCAGGTGGTGGGAGCTGCCACAACAGACATGATGGCATCTCTCAGCAAGCCTCAGCAAAGGGCTAGGTCTTGCCATGTGCTCTGTTGCACGGTTCCACATCCACAGAACACAGACCTAGTGAGAGACGAAGAGTTCAAGGAGATATTCTTCAGCACAATGTGACATTTTCTGACAAGCAGCATGAGATAATCAATGTAAGTCTTATTTCTATTTCATGTTAAATCAAAGCATGAATTCCAGAAGACTGAAAGCAAATAGTGTATGTTATACAATGACTTTTTAGAAGAATTACTAGTTAGTAGCTAACTATTACATTTTAAGATGTTTGTTGTTACGCTAAAACTCCATTAACATTTTAATTCAGACCAGGAATACACATTCAAAGGGAACCTTACAGTCCATTTTTCCCACTTGCCACACTTTGATTTACAGGACAGAGTGGTGTTTGGACACATCAGGTGGATTCCTTTTGGTTGAAACTGAACCAAGAGGTGTACTCCGGTATTGTACCTAATGTACTGCAAGTGCCAGTGGTGCCTGATCCATGGGGTCAGGTTGGAGCCCACCTCAATTGACTGTTTCTCTGTGCAGAGCTGTTTCTGATGTGCTGTGCTATGTGCTAACAGAGATGTAGGCACAGGAAACTGCGAGAGGAGAAAAAACTTCTACCTTTCTTACAGTGCAGGGCTACTTGTGACCAGAACTTCAGATTTGATGTCTCTGTTCTCTTGGGAAGTTTGGTTGCAGTGCTGATCTCTTGGGAGTAACAGTACTCAGCCAAAAACCCAGGTACTGCCATGAAATTTGGATTAGGCTTTTATTTTCAGTATCTAAACCCACTTTTTTTAAGGGGCATGATACCATGCAAAGGTATTTTGGGTATTTTTTCCCTTGTTTGTTTTGTTCACTGTTTCCTCCTCTATATCCACAGAATGGAACATCATTACATTGTGTACTCACACGTTTCTGTTTTCCCCAGATATTATTGTGACTTCTTCAGCTCCCATGCAGCCTCTGTGTACATGACCTAGATGCTTTTTCCAGAGAAACTCAGCTTTTGAAATGTTCCCAGAAATTTCTGTATCAATGTAGTTCAAGTACGTGTTGCCTGGTTTGAAAGTTCCCCTGCCAAAAGAAAAGCACAGAAGTGATGCTTTGCTTTCTTTGCAAATGTGGAACAAGAAATGCTATGGTTGAGGCAGAAAGGGAGATGAGTTGTGGACTGCTGTCTGTGGGAGATGCTGTGAGAGCTGAAGCTTTGAATATTATCACTATAATTTTATTATATTTTATTTTTCATGAATTACCCATCAGGGATTTTAGGCAAAATTTTAGCTTAGAACATGTCATTGGAGAATACATTTCCTGGGAAAAGCACAGGGCCCTTGATGCAGATCTGAGGCTTTCAACTCGGCACTGGGGGCACCATGTCTGTGATCCAGAAGCACCAAGTTCTGTCCCGTGTGCTGGTTAGTCATTTAAACCATGTAGAAAAGTTGTTTATGAAGTCCTTGGACCTTAAATTAGGCATACATAGAACATATCAAACACTTTTTTGGGCAAACATTGCAACAGGGATCTGCACAAGCATGCAGAGGACTTAGTGGCTCAAATTCCTGTGCCTTTCAATGTGAAAACACTAGATAAGTCAGCTTGGCTTTTGTCAGCATTGCCATGGGGTTTATTCTAAACATTATGTTTGGAAAATGAGTTCTATCTTCAAGTAAGTCATGACAAAAAGTTCTCCCAGTGCTTCTGCTTGCTCTCAACCCTGAGGAAAAGTGAAAATTATAGTTTACATTCATGTCTTCTGTGGTGTCAGCATTCCTTTTAACAGAATGTACACCAGAGTGACATTAACATAGAAATTACCTGTAGGTGTATCGTTGAAGTAGTGTATCTGCAACCAAATTACGGTACTCCTGGTACAGGGTACCAGTTACAGGGCTATGTTCAAGCACAGAGGAGATTGGTTTTTCAATATTTAAACTGTGCTCTTGGCAAGGATTAGCTTATCAAATTTAAATTCCCTGGAAAAAGCTACCCTGAGCAGACAGGAATCTGACTCCAGCTCCATTCATAACCAAGCTGCAACTTTCTCACCTTTTCCCTAGAGGAGGGAATGATTAAATAATTGCATAACCTGCAGCTCTCTTTCTTCACAGAGAAGATCACCAAATGGTGTGTGAGTTCAGCAGCAGCCACAGAGCTCTTTGCTCTCACCCACTTTGCCATGCTAACAGTCATCCTCAGAACAGAAAATACATAGCAAGAGATACCAGCGAGCATATTTTGACCACGATGTGTACCATGGGGAACTTCAACCACTGATCAGCTACTTTTATTATCAGTCTAAACCACAGATCACATAGAACAAGATGAGACATGTAAAATTAGCTGTGTATAAATTCATTAGCTGTGTATAAATTCAATATGGTGACAGCAATAGAGCTATTTTTTTGACAGTCCTGTTAAACTTACTTGTCAATTGTATATTTCCTCCTGATCCCATTAGTTCCAGTCAAGCCTATGTCTATGCTTCCCTCCATGGTTTCTGTTGCAGACACTTTGACATGTATCTCTTTCCGCCAGCCTTTGAAAGCAAAGTGAAACAGATTATGGTTGTAAGGAAGTTCCTTTTCTAATGGTAAAACTTCTCATACATTTCAGTGATTTTCAGGGAGAGAAAATTATTGCACAGAAGCGTTTGTAAGCAAGCAAAATGTCACTAGTAAGTCAAATGTTAGTTGTGCATGATACTGGTACTATTCATTTCCTTGACAGCGGTCTAAATTGCAGGCCCAGTCTTTGCTGACCTACTGACTATGCTGAGTATTTAATCTGCTATGGTCAATACTGTACCTTGCTCTTTCACTTTCTCTCACTTTTAGTTTTGACATTTCTTACAATTTGGGGATCTCATGGGTAGCATGTTAGCTCTCAACTGCGAAGTGAGATCCAGTGAATTGTTGTGGTTTTAAAACTGTATTAAATAAAACTGGTTTCTTTCCCAGGATGATCCTGATATATAGAATTTTTAGGGTTTTGTTATACCTGTGCATAGCTCTCAGGAGATTCTGTCATCCCACATGTCTAAGACAGAAGGGTCTCAGATACAATAGCACATATTATTCTCAAACAACCAGGTTTGGGAAGTCCTTGTGCTGGCTTTAATTTGGGCTATTAAAAGGAGAATCTCCTCATCCATTTCAGAAGTTTATATTTTACTTCTATAAACTCAGCAGTTTGTAAATGTTGAAAAGAATGTGTTCATTCAGATTCACAAAATGGCCAGTTTCTCTATACTCACGTTAATTGTTTCACTTTTTGCTCTTATAGACACATAAGATGATTGATATTTTTCCTTCATTTTGCTTTCATGTTTTGGTGCCCAGTGAATAAGTACCTCAAAGACCCTCTCTCATTTACTGCCCTTGCAGTTCATCACCCGTGATGGACTGCAACTTACTCACAGATTTTCTTATTTCCCACTGGCAACTTCTACAGAAATCACAATGAAAACTGCGCTGCTTCTCACTACCTGCCATTTTGACTTGATGAGCTTTGCAAGAACAAATTATTCAGTTTTATACATTTTTGTCAATAAAGACAATGTAACTTTTTTATTATTATTTGCAATTGCGCACTTTCAGCACAACATTCCTCCCTTCTTCACCTTTATGGAATTTTTGAATTCATCATCTAATTAAAAAAGATTTTAGCATTGTTTCTATCTCAGAGGTCAACATCAGGTGATCTGTTTCTATGATTATCTCAGCCTTTCCCAGATAATGTTGGTACTGCATGTTCCTAACACGCTTGAAACTCTAGATTTGGCACTGAATGCCCCTCTTTAAGTCCAGCAGCTCTCTGGTGCAGTGTAAGAGATTTTTCACTTATCATTCATTGCCACTTTAGAATTCACCTCTCAAAATGAGCACTTACGAGCATATGGAGAGGAGGGTCCTGTGTTTAAATAAACCTTTTGATGTTCTTTTTCAGTTTTATGTAAAAACATATCAGCATAATGACCCATTAGTGGGCATCCTTCCTTCGGACATGGGAAGCAGTCTCCCTGGGAGAAAATAACAGTGTGTTACAAGATGTTACCTGTTTCAAGCCCACTTCTCAAAGTTGAATAAATTAAGGTATTTCAACTTTTTTCCAGCTTTTTTAAAAGGTACAAGTTATGCAGCAATATTGTTTCAAACATTAACAGCTTTTCCCAGTATTCATTCTTTTTGGGAGTAGATGGAAAGAAATTCGGACTTGTCTTCCTCCTTGACCAGTCCCCAGTTGGGCTGCCAGAACTGGTGCACTAAAACAGCAGAGACTGGTAGACAGCAGAGACTGGTCCTTCGATGGAAATACAGTATCCCTGGATGATGAAACAGTCATAGACATGCCAGAGCCCTACAACCACACTGACAAGTACTGTGCCTCACTGGGGCATAAGGCCAACCATTCTTTCACTCCTAACTGCATCTATGACCCATAAGTAGAGTCTGTGTTTTGGAGTGCAAGTTGCAGCCCAGTGATCTGGGCTCACAGGGTATTTCTGGGCAGCTGAACATGAAGCAGCCAGTGGGGCTGGGAGTAACAGGTCTGGGCACTGAAGGAGTTCCTGCTTGCTTGGTCTGAGTTGGAAACTGTCTGCCATTGGAGGTGTTTGATATCTCTTGGGATTTATGCCATGGAGCATCTTGAAGTTTGCAGCTGTATTTATTTTGTCATTAAGCTCTGTAAGAGCTGCCTCTTGACTCTAAAATGCAGAGCTTTCTGGAGCCTAGCTTGGCTAGGACTGCACAGTATTTGCTGAACTACAGATCCTTGACCAGTGTCATCAAATGTGCTGTCTGAAACTCAGAAAATAAGCATCTTGGCGCTCTGTAGTTGGTGCAGAGCACTGGGAAACCATTGGTGTATACATATGCTCAAGGGTGTAAATATTTTCATACCAATGTATAAATGAACAGACCTCTGGAAATACATGTGTAGAAAACAGTTTTCCTTCCTTAAATAAGCCAGGCTCTTTTACTGTGGGACCATGGGAGAAGATTTACGGAAGTATTTTATGATTGTTTGGTAGTTAACCTGCACTGAGGAAATTAAGATGAGCAGTTTTTCATGCAGGTGTTTACGTTTCTCTGCAAGCCTAAGGCATGTGGAAGTTATTAACATTTATTGCAAAAGAGCAATGTTGCAGGCAGGACTGGTGAAAAACTTCAGATAATAGAGCTATGCAAAGCTGCTTTGATATATCAGTATTTTTGCTCTTATTACTGAAGCCTTTATAAGGTTGACTGAAGGCAATCTACTTATATGATATCAGATTATGTGATGCTACTTTGAATTGTGAGTGACTTCCGAAACTATAAAAGAGGCCCGGGGAGCCTGTAGATCGACAGCTAAGCCTACCTGCCCTAGCCTGTTTTGTTATTATTTATTATGTATTATTTATTGTTCTTAAAAGGAAGAAATTCTTTACTGTGAGGGTGGTGAGGCACTGGAACAGGCTGCCCAGAGAAGTGGTAAATTCTCTGGCAGTGTTCAAGGCCAGGTTGGACAGAGCCTTGGGCAATATGGTCTCATGTGAGGCGTCCCTGCATATGGCAGGGGGGTTGGAACTAGATGATCTTAAGGTCCTTTCCAACCCAAACCATTCTATGGTTCTATACCTGGCATGAAACACCAGGATATTATGCTGCCTTATTTCTTCTGCCACCTGGGGGTTGTGTGAGCAATGCTGCAATGTATAAATATCTCCCCTGCTCCATATACTGAGGACATTTATTGTTTATACAGATATTTAAACACTTCCGAAATCCAGAGGCTGTCCTTTTGATGATGGGTTTCAGCAGGTTTAGATGGACTTCCTTCATCCAGAGTGATCTTAAGTGGTGACCCATGCAACGGGTGAGCCCAGCCATTCTGTATCCCTCTTTGTAAATGTATTTGCTGCCTTATTTTCTTCTAGAGCTTTACTTTTTTTTTTTTTTTTTAAGTTTGTTGCTGTTACATTTTGCCTATATTTTGCACATGCTCTGGATGAAAGTAGTCAGTGAATCTGCATAACCCACCCTATATCCCATGTTCCAAAGTGCAGAAGCTGTCTTGGAAATTATTAAGAGAAGAAAGGCAGGGCTATAACCCCTCAGATAAATGTGTACCTGATGCTTACCAATATAAAAGCTCGATAAGTTTCACACGGATACCCAACAAATCCATTTGGAGTGATAATACTCTCAGCATAGTACCGGAGGCTTCTTTTATGTCCACATCCAAGAGATCTATATCCTGGGAAAGAGACCAGGTAAAAAAGATAAAAGCTGTGCATTGATATAAAGTCCATGCAAGAGCAACACTCATGGGTCTTTTTTCCTCAAAAGCATTTATACATATAGTGATGTCTCAGATTAACATACAGTAACGAAAGATGTTTGAAGTGTGAATTATTAGGTTTTATAGTAAAAAATGTACTTATGGCTACATATATCTTTTTCTATAGGGAAAAGCTAAGTTCTAATCTGTGTGTCCCTGTATTCCTGCTGAAGTTAACAGAGGTGGTGGCGCAGGTGGCAACATTGTTCAGCCTCCTGTCCTGCTATGTGTCCTTAATTGCTTTTACTTTATCACAAGAACTGAGGATGATTTAGGAGAATTTCCCTTTGATATAGTAAAGACTTGACTAACTCATGGGTATAACTTTTTAAAAGCATATAGTAGTTACTATAAAGCAGTTTTCATTTGCTTGCCATTATCACAACATGGTATTTTGTAAAACCACAGTTTCCATTCATTTCTAGAATTGAAGATAATCGTAATAATTATTTTAATGTGTGTGGCTTTCAGTGTTTTAAGCTCTAGAAAATCTACAGTCATTTGACAGAGGTGATTCTGTGAAATGCTCTGAAAAATGAGATGTTTGGCAGTGTGTCCTTGATTTTGTCATAAATACACAAAACAAGTACATTTTCCTATCAGAGTGAAATTTATAAGCAGCCAGTGCAGGAAAGAAGAAAGTGCTATCTGGGTTATATTTACAGGTCTTCTGCACCAAGTGTTATCTTCATTGGCTATGAAGTCTCTCCTCTATGAAAGAACAATGTACTAAGACCAAGTTGTATAAAAACAGGCTCCACTCTGCTTCAGCCTGTATGTGGGCACACCTAATCATAGGGTGAAGTCTTGGAGGCACTGAAGTAATTGCAAACTGGCACAGTTTATAGTTAAAATCAGAATTTCACCTATTGTCAATATTTATGCATCTTAAACACAGATCCATTGGTATTGACCAGTTGACACTAGACAACCATCAGCACCAGTTGACGTTGTTCTTTGCGTAAGGAAACAAACAAAACATGTCAAAAAACCTCTGAAAAGTAGTTTTGTCTGTTTTTCTTGAAAATACTAATCTGCATCATCAAAGCTTCCTGAGTACACTTTCTTTATAGTTTCTCCTTTAAGTCTAATTCAGAAGGGTCTGTGCTTTTAAGTTTAAAACTGCATCTCTTACTTTATGTTAGTGCCAAATTCACTTAACATCTATACAATGGCAACATAATACTCCAGTCCCTACTGCATCAAAAGCTGTAGAAGGAAGTTACTAAATAGCATTTCTAAAGCACTTCATACATAAAAGCACTACATAAATGTAAATCAAACAGCAGAGATACGCACAAAAGTAAGGTTTAACCAAGAGGCAGGAGTTATGGTTGTCTCTGGTTTTAGGAGCTGCATGAACAACCAACTCTATCTGCTTGTGCTCAGCAGAGCTGAGCTTCTGCATCAGCACACAGCATTGCAAACAGCCTTGTGAAATGTCTCTGGAAAATGTGATTTTTTTGTTTTTTCAGGTTTTTTTTTTCTGAAAATGCAGACATTCTCATGCAGTCTGATTGGAAAGTGGTTTAATTCCCAGTAACTTTGCACAGTCAGCTTCCTGTCATCTTTGTTGCTAAGTTCTCCTACCAGTTCCAAGACAGAGTATTCCTGAAAGTCAATTACTTCACTAGTGGTAGGGATTTCAAAACATTTAGCTGTGAAGAACAAATGTTCTCATTTCTGTAGGTTAGGATTAGAAAACAGGATTTTGGGGATCTGTTGTGCTGGATCCCAGGCTACTTCCTATTAACTGCCCAGCTTTCTTTGAAGAGCTTGACCTATCAATGGAGCACTCATTTTATCAGCTTCTATATTTTTAACCTTGTGCTGTTCTCTTTGAAGACAGAGCTGTTAATGGTATGGATGAAAGTGTCTAGCCCCAGTTATATTGGGACCGGTGTCTTTCCAGTGAGAAGGAAAGCTCAGGATTTAAAATACTCAGTTTCGGGTTATCCTTGAAGGAAATTTTACTGGTCCTTCATGTGTGGAATTCCCACTGAGGTCAGTCTGTCTGCACAGCTGCAGGTTCTTATAAAGGTTGTGATGAACAAGCCTGCATGCTTTAAATGAGGTTTCCATCTAGAATTTTCTTTGGTTAGTATAAAAGAAAATTGGAAGGTTTTTAGGGGCAGCTTTAAATATTCCATTTTTGAGCATTCTCTCCCTGCTCAAAATCCGAACTGTACCAACAATACATACATTCAAAAGGCTTTACCTTAGCCTTTATTTCTAACTGTAGTTTATAATGAGACATTATTTCTTTAAAACATTTTTACCTCTCATAAGGTCATTGATGCTCCGATTCCCAGGAGGTACGCGAAGCTGTTTGCATCCTGGCATCTTCTTCCCCCCATTTGGGTAAAAATCCAGGTGGCCACAAGGCTGAAGAATCCCTGGAGCTGAAATGCACAAGGAATCAAGACTGACCACTCATAGGTAGACTATGGCCACACTCTGTATTGATGCCAGCTTTTACATGAAAACTTACCAAAATCAAAGAAAAGATGACCAGCATGAGTATGAATTATATCAACAAATTTTGCATCTGAAGGATCCAGCCTAACCATTGTGGGAGTATATTGGAAAAGGGGCCCAGCTGGATCCAAACCTAAATGAACGGAGATAGGTCTGATTGAGCAAATAAATCAACATATGTGTCATCACATACAGTGTATGTACACTGTACATCATTACATTTCTGTCTTTATGTATAAAAATCCATTTTGTGGTCCACAGCCAGCAAAACAAGCAGGGTTTTAATAGAAAGGTGGCTGGAGGTATTGCAGCACAGTAAAATTCTGATGGGCACTTGGCTTGCTTTTGGGTCCAATGTTCTAAGAAGAGGGTTGGGGTTTTTTTTGCCCATTATTGAAAAATATGAGATCTTTTTATGTTAATCTGAGCATGCAGATTGTTTGAGAACTTTTATTTGGTTAAAAATCTATATTCTATTTCCAAAAGAGCCTGGTTGAAAATGTTTCCCCTACACTTCAGTGTCAGTGAACTCTCTCCAGGGCTAAAGCAACACAGATCTGATCCCTGTTTCCCTGAACTGCTTGTGTGGCTGCTTGCTGTGTACACAGCTTAGTCAAAGCAATGTCTGTGCATAGAAAAGAACTGACTGGAGGAGGCAGGAAAGCAGAAAATAGTGAGCCTTTAAAAACAGTGATGTCTGAGTGTGTCGTGATGCTCTGTCTCGCTGTGTAGCTATGCGACTAACAGATTTCTTCCCCTTCAGGGTGTCAATGGTTATTTACTGTTTCACCCTGAGATAATAGAACCAGGTTTTTCAATGATCCATTTCAGATTTTCAATCTCTTGAACTTCTAAAAAGCCATATTAGAGTATGCTTTTAAAACCAACATGCCAATGAGTTGCTAATTCTACAAATCTGTTATTCCATATGTCAGAGTATTTTGTTCCCATTCTTTAGTACCATTAAAAATCATAAACAAGTGTTTCCTAGGACTTTTAACCTGTGAAAATCAACCTCTATTTAGTCACAGTCAGGGTATTTAGCCTTTCTGATCTGCTGCAGTCAAACCTCTCTCAGAAATATAAACCCTGATATATGAAATGTATGGCATGCTATAGGACATGTATTCATTTGTGTTAATTACAACAACTGAGAACATTGGTAGTCTATCCTGTGTGTTTATAAGGCAGCAGCGATTCTTCAAGTGCATGAAAAGCATAAAGCTTCAGCAGCTGAAATAGCTTCCATACCTGTTATTCTTCCAATGCCAGGTTTCCTTCTCCCTGCCTCCCCTGCAGCATGTGCTCCAAGGCTATGGCCGATGAAATGAATGTTGGCAGGAGAGTAGCCATAGTCTTTCTGTGAAGAGGTATGGAAAGGAAAAAACAAGCATGTTAATCTGTGCTTACAGGCTGGTGGCACTGCGTCGTGGCCCCATGCTGTGCCAGGACATGGCCAGACCAGTGGGTGATGGAGAGGAGTGTCTTGGGTAGGAAGTTACTGTTTCAGGCGGTGGGATCTGTATCTAAAGAGAAGCAGTCCCCAACTCATCCCTCCTGTCTTATATCATGCCTCTGAGCAGGAGTAACCTTCGTTAGGAACTGGCATTTATGACAGAAAAGAAGAAAAAGGGAGTATCTGCAATAGTTCCTCTATATCTGTGCTGACTGCTTATCTAAAGCATGAATGACCCACTGTCTCAGCCCCAAAGCTGTCTGTCCCGTCAGGATAGGGGTCTGTGGAGGAGTTTCCAGTGCTTTTGTCATGGCATACCCTCTGCATGAATCACATGGCTGTTCTGCTATGGAGATGCTCCACCACACAGGACCTGCTGGACAGGGAGGACCATGCTGGGAATGCTGCTGGTGTTCCAGCCTCAGATGAGCTTCTTCATGGGAAGCCTGACATGGCTTGGTGCAGGAGAATCTCATCTTTGTGCTGCAACTCAGTTCTTGCATGAGGCAGCGTATGTGACCCATGGAGGGATGATTTAACTGTATTGGGCCTCTATCACCACTCTTCACCTTGCAGTTTCGCTAGACAGCTGTAATTTGATGTCTTACCCAGCATAAAGCCCATCATGAGCAAAAATTTCAGCAATTATGGCCTATAAGCCCTTAGGGATGCACTTACCTGTGGTGTGACACTGAAGTAGGTATTCCCATTTGTGCAGGGTTAGAGATTTTTTTATGACATTTTCAGTTGTGTTATTGAGAATTTTGGTACTTCTGACTCTTTTGCATCAAACCTAAAGGTTTGCCACCCTGAAAATAGCCTTTACCGTACAGAGTGTGCCCTGGCTTTCATGTTCCACAGATCTTTTTACCTCCAGAAGGTTCACCAGATATACCAGCTCAGCCCCCACAATGCGAACGTTGTTAACTGCTTCGGTGTACCAACCGCTGGAGCCTCCTCTCCAGTCAGTCAAAATGCAGTTCACATCCTCAGTGTGGAGCATGAACTGGTGGAAAACATGAAAACAGAAGGATAGAAGCAAACAGATATGAACTGTAACAGAGAATATGTAAAAAGTATCTTCTTTTGCTGTGTCCAGGGCTCTTTTTATATGACTGGTAAAGCCACGTCTTTGGTATACTAATTCCTACAATACTAAGAATTAACACATGGGGGCAGAGTGGAGGCAGTGATCTGAGCACTATAAGGATGCACAGAAGCTTGCTTCAGTTGCAATTTCCAATCTAGATGTCTTGGTTTACTTTAAGGTATCAGGTTCTCTTAATGACAGTACCCCAGTTAGAAAAACACAACAATATTACTTCTTTTTTTATTTTCCAAGCTTTACCTATCAAAATTTATATGCCTGGACCACTGGATTCACAAATTTGTGTTCATGTGCTGAATTGTTCAGCCCCGAAGTTCATATATTTTAGCAAAAATATACTATTTGCACACTCCTTGCAATGGAACATTCTGAAACAATCTAATTTTTGAGACAGGCCTAAATGAAAAGAAGCCAAACTGCTGAAAGAAGCATTTCGTTTTTATTAGATCAAATGCCTCACTCAAACGGAAGCATTTTTTTTTTACCTTCTGCTGAGGTGAGAAAAATTACTTTTTTTTCCCCCCTTATTATTGGCAAGGAATTGAAAAATCAATTAATTTTAGCTTTCCCTGTGGAGCTGAATGCAGCAAGAGGGCACTTAGCAGAAGACTGATGTGCACTATACTCATAGCTAGGAACAAGAGGGTGCTCGTGTGAAACTGAGCTTCATTCTGAGGGGTTTTTCCCTCATATGTTCCTTGAATTAATAAGAGAAGAGAGGTGTGAATGTTATGTGAAAATTTCAAGCCAGCTAATTGGGTGATGTGGGTATTTGCACTTTCAAATGCAAGTAAAATGACTGTCAGAAAATAGTCGTACCATACCCTGCACATCTTTGATATCCAGGAGAGGTCTGCTCCAGCAAGATGGCCGTGTATAAGGAAGTGAGTTTTCCTGTGTGTTCTGAAATTGGAAGCTGTGATAGTTGAAGGACTTGTTGCTGAAATTTTCTGTGTAAAAAAGATAACCAACAAACAACACAACAGGGATGTGATTGTTCCATCCCACAGTACTCTGTGATACATGGCTGAGTACCCCATGCCTAAGGCATAGTTCTGGACTTCATAGAGATGTGTCCTGCTCCTCACGTGTAAACTGCCTTGCTGGGGGATATCAATTAATCGCTTCACAAATTGTTCACTTCCTCTCATTAATTGAACTGATGATACTGGCATGCTATGCTTTGAGATGTACTGGTACAACATGCCACGTAAACACAAGATATTATCAACCTTGGCCATAGAAATAGAAAGATAGCATCTGCTGCAAGGTAGTATGTGGTTGACTTTGAATCTATGCATATTTTTCTTGCTTTTTTGTTTGAATATAAGACCTTCATTGCGAAGCTTATTTATGTTTCATGAGAAAGCCCACCAGGGTTTATTGGGATATAGGACATTATTTTCTTTTCAAGAAATTCTGAATCTTGTTGGTTTAAAACTTGTCTCTTTCTTATTTTTTTGTTATGGTTTTGTAAGCTTAAAAGGGGATGTGATACACTAATTAGCACATATCTCATCTTCAGTGAAGGATTGATTGAAGGGCCTCATAGGCCCTCTCAGCTGGACTTGTTTTGAGGTGACTCAAACAGAAGAAAACATTAAACACCTCCACTGTTTGTGACTGCCATTGATATTAAAATACCCAACTGTGAAACCTTTTCCATGCAAACAGCAGCAACAAATTTCCCACCTCCAAATTGCTTCATTTTTCTTGCTCTTTGTCCAAGTAAAATTCACACTCTCTGATGGTGATTTCTCTTTTTTGCACCAGACTAGCCCATAACTGTCAGCTTTTCCCAGTACCTGCTGCTCTTCAGAGGAAAGGGTTGACGCACTGCCGGTGTCTTTCAGTATGCATTGCCATTTGATCTATCCTAAACAGTCCTGCAGGCTCTTTTTAGCTACTTCCATTTGTCACTCTACCACAGTCCAGAGCTTCCTCTCACTGCAACTAGTGAGCAGATGTTGTAGGCAACATCACATTTTAACCTTTTTCGCTTCCATGCAGCTCTGTGTTT
The DNA here is from genome assembly GCA_024733675.1 of Psilopsiagon aymara. Classification (NCBI taxonomy): domain Eukaryota; kingdom Metazoa; phylum Chordata; class Aves; order Psittaciformes; family Psittacidae; genus Psilopsiagon; species Psilopsiagon aymara. Next base: position 24,287 of record JANRGW010019975.1, on the reverse strand, counting down.
CTCTGCCTGATGCGTCTTCATGAGGGATAACCTGGTTCAACCCTCCGGAAAAGAAAATCTCTGAGCTCTCTCCATGGTATTTCTTACCAAGTCATTTTCTGTAGCTTATTAGTTTCCATTTTTCCCTCAGCCCCAGTCTTCCAAAAATGTTTAATATTAACTTATTTTCTATGATTCTATGATTCTCTTTTCTCTGTACGTCCCCATTCCATTCTCTTTTTGGTTGTTTCCCTCTTTTTCCAGATATGATTTCATCCTCTCCTTCCTTTTTTCTGCAGTCTCCTGTCTTCTTTTCTCAGCTTCCCTTTAATTTTTCAATCTTATGTTCCTTCCTCTCTCTGGTGAACATAGCTACTTTCTCTTCTGATTTTCACTCTGAAGTTCTACTTGCTTTTAGGGCTCAGCATTGGCAACCACATAAGCAGAGCTTCCAAGACCAATCAGATGTAGTTCAGAGGAGCTAGTAATCATACATATGAACCACATCCCTGAGTCATGTGTATGGGCCTGGATTAGGTTTTAAATCTAGAGCTGAAATTAGGCTTTTATTTTGTACTGTCTTCCCTACTTCTGGCTTTATAATGCCAAATCTGAAACTGAATTTGTATCATTAGCTTATTGAAGAGAAGGTGGCTTGTGTTAGAAGGATATGATTAATACATTGTAAAAGTACCTGGCTCATCAGAGATCTGAAATGAAGGAAATTATGATGGGTTCTTTATGTGTAACATAGAATTGGGGGCTTCTCCTGGGAGACTTATATGGGAAAATATGGGAGAAAAGAAGCTATATAATTTGTTGAATGTTGTATGCCACCAGTATTTAAAAACAAAGCAGTTTCTTACTTGATGTTTCATGATGTTGTCTCTAGTGTAAAGAAAGAAATTGGTGTTCACATATTCTGGAGAGCTCGGCAAGCCTGCCAGTTCTCTCCCTGGGATCCCAGACCAAGGGGGTTTATCTGTAAAGCATCCGAGTCGTCTGTAGCAAACCTCCCTTCCTGGGTTATGCAAAGAGAACTGTTAGTGTTCTGAGTATGTAGCAGGTTTATAGGACAGTGTTTATTCACTAAAGATTAAACTATCAGTTTATACACCGAAAGGAAGCAGAAAATGACTGATTCAGGCACTAGTGCTCAGTTTTTCATTAAGGAGCACATTTGTGCTCTTGTGCCTTGTGCAAGTAACAGGGACTTGACCTTCAGCAGTGATTCCTGCTGCAGACATAACATAGAGCTCAGCTTGATGAACTCAGGAGAATGTAGGATGTGTTTGGTTAAACATATCATTAACAACAAAAACCAATAGAATCACAATCCTTTATGAATTCAGAGAACAAACCAGTTTTTGCTGCCTGTGCAGAGTAGCAGTTCAAATTAGTCCTAATGCTCCAGGAGTTATCTCTATTATTATTTCTTATGCAACAATTCATGAAGGAGTAAAACAAACCATAGATGTCTCTGGTTGCTTCACAATGTATATTAAACATTTCCCTTATACTTTTATCACCATCTGACTTTAGTGGAAGCAATAAAGTGGAATTTGAGTGGAAGCCTAAATTAAATCACAGCCTCAGGACATTTGGTCTGCGCCTGAAGGACTAGAGTTTCCCAATTTCTATTGTGACTTTAATACAGTTATGATGCAAATATGACATACGGGTGTTGCCATTAAATGTCATCCTTACCCACCATTAAAACACCTCAGTTGTGAAATCCAAAATCATTTTTATTGTTCTTAAGATACTGAAAACAATGAGGAGCTGTTGTTACCTAGGATAGGTGAGAAATTCATACTAAGTTGCACCGTGACTTTATTCATTAGTCTGTATGAAACACAGGGGTAGAGTGACATATACTGGAAATGCATCTAGAGAAAGAGAAGATTTAATTGTGGAGCTACAGTGAGAGATTCGGCAAGTGACCAAGTCATTTTCATAGGGGTCTTTCCACTTCTGGATTGTGTCTTTTGGTATCTCTCTGCTCTTTCTGTGTCTCTGTTGCCTCCATTCAACTGTTCTTTCCTATTGGTAAAAAGGACTATTGGACCGGGACTATTTTATTGATCTCTGCATAGTGCCTGGGCTGGCATTACAAGTGTTGTAGTTACCACAAACGCTGGTGTGTGTTGAGGGTGGGTAGGGGAAACTGTTCTGGAAGAATTTTGGTCTCAATTAATGTATAAAAATACCTTTCTAATTTCCCTTTGGTTTGCTAGCTGCAAAAACCTCTGCAGAATTTTAAGGTAATAGATTAAATGTGGGGAAGACATGACAGAACTTGGTGCTCCTAATGAAGAAATCTGTTAAATCCCTTCCAAAACACATCCTTTTTCAAAAATATAGATATTCTACTTTGAGCTGCACACAATTTTTACTGCTTATAGAGTCTATCAACCACTTGTCTTACCTTTGGCTGCACTGAGAAGAAGAGTAGTGATCCATAGTACAAACATCTAAAGCAAATAAGAACACAGTTCAAACATAAGGAAAAATAGATTCATTGACCCATTAGAAATAAGTCATAGTGGCCACAGAAGTACTTCAGGCATTTAATTAGATGGATCCTAAAGAATCAACACTTCCTTAAAGATAGCAAGGTTTCAAGAAAATACCTTTGGGATTCTTGCTCTTTGCCATGGAGATTTTGCATATGTGGGATATCCTCTAAGCATGTCTTCCAGATTGTCTTCCTGATCTTGACAAATGAGCTTTTATTTTCTTCTAGTGCTGCAATTCATGGGCAAACAAATAGGATTCTTAAAGGATTTGCAATAACATACTCTTACAGTGTATTCAAGTATTTAGTGGAAAAGTTTCTTAGAGAAGTGCTATTCAGTGATTGTATTTAAAAGAACCCAGGAACAAATTTAATTTGTGTTTCTAAATCATATACATAGTTTTGAAAACTCATTTTGATCATTGTTATCAGACAGGTAAGCTTATCAGCCCTGATCTCTTTGATCACTTGATCACCAGCTGATAGGTAAGCATTGGCATAAATGTAAGCAGTCATTTACTTTGAGCCTTGAAAGTATAGTATCACTACTACTGCAAATAACTTATCTCCAAAGAAAAGCAGATTGCTCTTAGAAAACTCTAATAGCAGGCTCTGATCCTCCAGTGAGTCCTGCAAAGGCAGAGCCCTGTATCCCCTTCCTGACATTCCCACCTTTTGTCCTCCCTGTCTCCTGAAGTCCATCATATGCTGTCAGGAGCTAAGAGCTCTCCCTGTGAAATCCACTGCTGGTTCAAGCATGTCCCACTTCCAGCTCCTATCCTCCAGCAACTAACTAGATACTCCACACCTTATCATGATGCACCTTATTTCAGTTCCTTAAATGTTCTTGACTCCAATGTATTCCATTTTACCTTGGCAGAGCTTAGAGCAAGTTCTTTGGGTCCATCTCTGCTGATTTTGGTAAGCCTTGCAGAAGCTATTTCAGGAGCTTGGAATGAAGCAGGACGTGTGAGAGAGGGATACTCACCCCACTGCTGCTCCACAGCGCTTGGGTTCCCAGCTGCATCTGTGGCTTTGTTGTCTGGTGCTGAGATGTCTCCTTGTATAAGGCATGCTTCATCTGAGATAACACAAACCAGGTCAGACCAGTTACTGCATGACTCCGCCTGTTTTAATGCAGAGTTTCAAATAGGGTGTTATTGTCACACATTGGTAATTGTTTTTAAAGCTAAAAAGAGCTGGGAAGTGTGGTGTAGACACTGAGCAAACACACAGCGTTTTCAGGATCAGGATAAGGCTCTGCCACAGGCTGGGCTGCTCGTCTCTGTGTGATGCTGAGCTGGGATCCATGAGAGTAGCATCACACTGGAAGGCTGTAGCAGAGCCTAATCTTTCGGGGCCTATTCTAGAGTTTTACTAGCAAAACCATCCGTCTTGGAACTAACCCCTGCCTTAAATCATTTGAGACTGAGGAGGCAAAATGTGTTAGTTAAGTGTACCATTACAACATCAAGAGATAAGCAAGGTGTCTTGGGATGAGCTTACATGTATGTTGCAAGGTTTTAGCTGTTACCTGAGAAAAGGCAGAAAGAAAAGGATGAAAAATGGCAATAAAATTAAACTGCCTAGCCTGTCATCTCTTATTTGTTCATCTTGTATTTCTCTCATCTATAATTTGCTAGTGGATGAATTACCTGACTTTTCTTTGTAAAGATGACAAAAACGCCTTTAAACAAGGGAGCATAGTTCCTTGGGAGGACTGTTACCACATCTAGTCACCAAGAGTCTTCATAATTGAATTGTATTAATTGCAGTAATTTTAGTTTTCAGTGTTTTGATAATGATGTCTTTTCACACAGTACTATATTGCTGTCATATTATTATGTTAAAGTTTCTGGTCAGGCTTTCCTAGAAATCTTTGTTCCAGTATGTGTCTTTTCCACCCTAGATGATTCTATGATTCTGTGTAGACACAAGTGAGAAACTCTCATCTCAACCTTTTGATGTCAAACCCTTTAAGTATACTGGGTGACTACTGACACCTCCTAAGTTAGGGGAGACTCCCTTTTGGTAAAACCCTTTCCACTGACTGATGACTTACCTCACATCTAGCACATACAAATACGAACTGGATTAAAGTGATTCTTAAGAGTGATAGCTGCAATAACTTTTTATTGGCTTATTTAGCTAGCCTTGAAAGGTTAATTTCTTCAGAGACAGATTGCAGATGCTAAAGAGATCCTCCATCTTCTGTTCATCGTAACCCTAGCAGAAAATTAAGAAGGAAGGTTAGTATGTACATTAAGGAGTTCGGGTTTTCCATTTATTCAGGACTAAATTAGTCCAATAAAGTGATGAGTTATTCACATTAAAATTCATTTGATTTATCTTCTGCTCACATAATGAAAGACTGTTGTTAGGGTGCAAATTGGTCCATTAAATGGTTAAAAGAAGCACACAAAAAGAAATCTGCTTCCTAGTTATCCTAGGTCATCCTGGCCAAAACTGGATTTAGTTCATAGGAGCTCAGAACTGTGATGCTACAGTGTATGGTAAACTCAGATCTGGTGATCTGGTGCTTAGATCTGTGGTGTAGTGTCACATTCAAAGGGAGCTGGTGTTTGGTATTTATATCTCTAAGACTTTATAGACAAACTCAGAAAGGCTGATACATTAGAATTTAAGGGCCTCGCAGAAAATCAGGTCCTAATCTACTTCTGATATCATTTTGTTATTTATAATATTGGACCAAAACCTCACTTCATTCTATCCTCACCATTTCTTTCCACTTCAGAAGAAGTCAGGTCACTGATTTCTTTCCACAGGTCACTCAAACTTTTAAATTAATCTAGTAGATTTAGTAAATTATTGGTGCTAATTTGAATCCATGGATTTTACCTATTTCGAGCATTTTAGTACATATGCTCCCTGGGGAGCTCAAGAAATCAGAATTACCCATTGCATTTAGAAGCTTATCTGGTACCTGATATTATAATCCCAAACCATACTTCAACCTTCTGCTGCAACATGAACTTTCAACAGCAGTCTTATGGTGAAGATATCAGATCACTTAAAATATTCAGTGATGTTGCAAAGTTAAAATTAGAATGACACATATATAAGGACTTTTTAGTTTACTTATGATGAGAGCATCATCTTGCATCCTAGATGCAAATATGTACTAGGCAACGTTATAAATCATCGTTCCAGCTAGTACTGGGCATCAACTTGAGTTTAACTTCTCTAGGCTTTTCCTAGCACAGTGATTATTCAGTGGTGTTTATGCTGCCTTTCAGCAGCCAGTGAGCCACCACAGCTCTCCTTCAGTGTGTAAGACAAGGTTACTGGGAGAGCAGGGCATCTTCATATTTGTAACAAATTAGTCAGAGGATTTACCCCAGCAGACAAGCATGAAATCGGTTTTCTATGCTAGTTTACTAATACCAGGAAAGCTCATAGCTCAGCAGCACTGGGAGATGTCAGCACTTCTGTGTTGGCTTCTAGAAAACTTCTCCCTTTAATGGGGTTAAGTATTTCAGTATTACCTGGGACCTGTAAAGTGAGTAGCAAGCCATGAAGTACTGAATTTCCATCCCTCAGAAGTTCCTGAGCATTTCTCTTCCATAAGCTTGTCGGTGCTGGTGCTGAATTCATGAACATTTCTAGCACACCCAGCATCCTTTATTAAACAACTTGCAATTATTCAACTGTGAGAAGAATCATCTCTTTTTTGTTTGTTTTGAGGTGTGCAACTGCTGGCTTCCTTTCATGCTTCCTGTTACTAGTGTGGGAGAAAATGAACCAGTCAGTTTGTAATTGCCTTCTCAGTGACCCTTTTCATTTCATAGATCACATTCACACTTCCATCTCTTTCCTGGGCTAACTCCTGTTTTAATCTTACATGCCAGAGGAGGTGGGAAAATAACTGATTAATGCATGCAGTTGGAGTAGATGAACATTAATCTTTTGCCCTCCATTACTAAACCAGTGAGGAAAATTCCTTCTGTCCAGAAGTTTCCTCAATATCTGTGCATTTTCTTGAGGGTTGAAGCGGCTAACGATGGAAGAAGGTTCTTTCTGCAGCTCAAACACAGCGTTGCGCAGTGTCTCCTAAAGGCTCCTCTACATCTGTAAGAGAAGAATCTAGGTGATGAGGTACACTGCATACAATACGGTAAAAGACTGATAGGTATCATTTATTTAAATTATTTTGTAGGGCTGTTTATGCTATTTGGGGTGTTTTTTCCTTTTATTTTAATTTTTTATCCTTCCACTGTAATTGCACCACTTGTCATATATTTACCTGGAGAATAATCTTTCTGGAAAAGACCTACCTATCTACCTACCATGTATATTGTGGGGTATGTGATTCAGTTTTGGGTGTGAATAATATTTATTACAAATGATAATAGTGATGTAAAGGTCACCTTTCCAACACAATAGTTGTAAGACAATCCCTAGGGAAGTAAAACTGTTGAATAATAACCCTTACATACCAGTGAGTATTTTTGTATACTTTTAGTCTACTTGGCTGCTGAAATCAATATGAAGGGATTATCATTCTTGTTGTCTGCTTTTCCTTCATTATGATCCAGTTTCTAATAGTCTTATTGATGCCGATCCCAATGGGATTATTTGTAGGATAAAAACATCTTAGATAAAGAGAGAGCACCTATGCTAAGTTCCACTTGCTTTGTGTTTTAATACCATTTGAATTAACAACTGTTACATGACCTATTCATAACTCCCATGCAAGACCGTGTTTTTGTTTTGTACTTTGTGAAGTGCGTCAGAGATACCACAAGATTTGGTCTGTAATTCTCCTGACTAGGTTTTGTACCAGAAGTTAAAACAAAGTGAATAAGTTGTTTGGAATATTGGCTCCTGTTTGCTCTCCTCATAGCAAATGTATTTTCAAGGATGCGATTGTGTAATTAGCCATCCTTTATTCATGGCTTAGTTCCCTGTGGTTAGCTATAACACTTACTGGCACTCATAAGATGCAAGAGGGATTAACTTCACAAGGAATTACAGAATCATAGAATGGTTTGGGTTGGAAGGGACCTTAAAGATCATTCAGTTCCAACCACCTTTTGTGTCTTAATAAACAAAATCAGTTTATTCCTACTGGTATGTCTTAGTTTGTGTCAAACCCTTCCAAGTGAGTTAGCTTTCCATCATCTCTGTGATAAAAGTCTTGTGCTTGGTGCATATTCTGGATTTAAAAGTACAAAATAAAGAAATGAAGAATGTGAGACAAACAGAAAATTTTAAATCTCCTCCGGAAGGTATTTCAAGGCCTATGGGCACTGTGCATTGGCTCCGTTAGTTAAGTACAGTAAAAAAAAAAAAAAACCAGAAAGAAGTATTGGAAAGCTTTGGATTTTTTCCTAATCAATTGCCATTTCTTTGTCTCATCAGCTATCTAGTATGAAGTTATTTGGTTTGTGTTTTTGAAAAGTTATAAATTCTTTTAGGAAAAGACAATTATATACCATTTAAAATGGATTTCACAGATTAATGGAAAAGCATATAATAAAGATTTTAATCATAGCTGGTTTCCACTGTCCCAAAGAAGGCTGTGAGAAATGTATTGCATTGATCATAGAATCATAGAATCAAAGAATAGTTTGGGTTGGAAAGGACCTTAAGATCATCCAGTTCCAACCCCCCTGCCGTGGGCAGGGACACCTCACACTAAGCCATTCCACCCAAGGCTCTGTCCAACCTGGCCTTGAACACCACCAGGCATGGAGCATTTACAACTTCCCTGGGCAACCCATTCCACTTTCATCACCAGTTCTTCCTTATATCCAATCTAAACTTCCTCTGTGTAAGTTTGAACCCATTACCCCTTGTTCTATCACTGCAGTCCCTAATGATTAATTTGTTACATGGTTTAAATATTGCATGGAGTGGTGGAATAGAAGCTCTATCTGAAGGCCTTTGACTTTATATAGCTGGTGGTTATTAGTAAAATAGGAAGCCACCCTTTCTGAGATAATTGTGGCAAATCCCTATCTGGTAACATCATTATCAAAGTGTCATACCTTCAGAAGCATGATATTTCTATCTTTTCCTAGTTTCTGCTTCTGTCTGAAATTAAAGAAGACATTTTATATTAAACAAGTAACACTGGTTTCTGGGGTGGCTGACTGATCTTCTATATGACGATAAAAGCTTTTTATGTGTTTATTTCTGAAAGGTAAGACTAAAGATAGAGGCATAGAAATTCTATATATTCTAGTCCCTCACTGTATTTCCTCTGTATTTCAATCTTAATCAGTTTTTAACATCCTTAGATCTCATTTTTATCAAACCATTGAATGACTGTAATTGTCAAAGCAGAATGTTCCATGTTTAAAAATGGATGATAAAGTCAATAGAATGAATGAAACTTCTACAAGCTACTAGCTGTCATTACGTAGAAACACCTAATAAAATAATTAAGTGATTTCATACTGGGCCTTCAGCGTGTTGTGTGGCCTCGTTTATGTGGGTTTGGCCATTATTTTGCAAGTGCTGGTTTTGTTCCACTGTATTTCCTTTAACTTCAGTCAAGTGCAGGAAGTTTATGTCAAGGTGTTGTTATGTTTGTGTCACTGTCTTCAGGTTCTTAACTACTTCTGGTGCAGCAACAATAATAATAGTTTAATAAAGCTGCTTATTGTTTCTGCAGTATCCTCTACATTTGCAGCCTTGTCACAGGGTTGTGTTTGTCCCAGATTTGTGTCTTGTCTGGAGAGGAGGTTTCAGTTTGGAGCTGTGCAAATGCAAATGATGATCTATAGATTCCTTCCTCAGAAGGACCCATGGAAGGGGCTGCCAGAAGGAGAAGTAGCACACAGATGGTTCCTGAGGTCTGCTTGGTGTCTCTCACCAGCTTTTCCACTTCTTGTGGATGACTTACACAGGGAATAACCTTGTATTACATTTGTTTGTGAAACAAGACCGCCTGTGAACAGGAAGGCTGCTTTATTTTGCTTTTGAATATTGCTGTTTCTTCATTCAGTTTGGTTTTTTAGTATTCGTTGAAATGATGTCAGAATTTTCATGATTTGTGGGCTGCTGTTGGTATTAAATCAGGTTTTAATGAAGCACTACCTCTGCCCTGTGCTGTTTTTGGAAGGTCTCTCAAAGCCCATTTGAGAGGGGCCAGCCAATACAGTGTAGCCTATGAAGAAAAGCATCTTTCTGTAAATGAAGCAACAAAAAAAAAACCACAGGATTGCATTCATTTCTTTTGCAGCTAAATCAGCATCATGTTCGATGTGACTTCAGAAAAGCTGAGCATCTCCTTTTTGGTTTTAAGCCTTTTGGGTTTGAAGTTAGGAAACCACAGATTATTTTGGAAAATTGTAAAGAAAACACTCACAAGGAACAGGGAAAACTCTTTAAAGAGCTACCCCAACTGAGAGTTACGAGGCAGGGTTGCAAAGCACAAAGTTATTTTAAACCCAAGGAATGTGGGAGTGGGATGTTGCAATTGGCACAGCATGTAATGTATAAAGGCATTACCACACCGATTAGACCTAATAAGTTTAACTGGAGTATTTCATAATGTGAGTTCAACCCGGCTTCTTTTGAAGTCAGCTGAAGTTATGGCCATTGTTTTCAATCAGCAAGGGCAGAAGCCAGCATTGCAGCGTTGATTTCAGGGTGTATATAGTTGTGGTTTGTATCTGAGGTGCGTTTAAATGTCTGCAAAAGATGTTAGATCTCAGTATATTCCAGTGGTTTGTTACTGGTCTGGAACTAAACGCAAAGTGTGATGAACTGGAGAGCGAAAAGCTTTCAGATTGGTTTCTGTGTGAGCTTCATGCTTCTGAAAACCAACTGAGCAGTGGACACATCACTTGCAGAAGATTGCAGCATGCAGCCTTGGAGCTGTGCCTATTTTGGGTTTATTTAACAGTTAAGTCTGATGGAAAGAAATGGCTATTTAGGCATTCTTCTAAAGTGCATTTTAGCAACTATGGAACAAAAGGTTAAAGTCCTCCGGTGGCAAATAAGGGCTTCTAAGCTATTAGTCCTCCCCAGGCTCATGGCTGGACACGTTTTGGATGCAGTGGACAGTCAGTTTGTGTGCAGAGCAGGTACTTGCTTCCAGATGTGTTGGAGCACTTTAGATGTGCTCTGCAGTGTGTACATCCTTATCTCCTCTCTGGGAGAGAGGATGCTGAGGCTTTGCTACGAGCACATTAACCATGGACTGGTTTGAGCAATGGCAGTATATGCAAAGGAGGCAGCACTGATTATTCCTGTTTTTTTCAATGTTAGTTATAACATATATAAACATTTTAAACAGCCATTATCTGCTTTCTGTTACTACCAGCCAGACTACAGTTTAAGTGGGCTGAGATCAATGTAAAACATCTAATGATCAAAGCTAGAATTATCAACAGTTATAAGAGGTGAGAGCCAAATGAGGCCTGGGCTGCGCACAGAATTAGTGCTGGTAACTTAGGAGTTTACTACAGCCTTTTCCAGCTCCATCAGGACCACTGCCACCAGTGGGACAAACTACTGTATCTTGCTCAGCTGCAGTGTTTCACTGTGTGCCAGGCACATAGTCTCAGAACTCTCCATTATTCATAGGCAGCATAGATATGCTAGATGGATTTTGTGTTCAGGCAAAGGGGAGCCTTGAGCACTCATTTGGATAGAACGTGCCATCAGCCAGGCAAGTCAAGTTGGGAAGCCAGTGGTTTTTAAGGTCCTTGGGGCTGGTAATATGAACAACAATCAGAGCCTGCATCAGACGTGATAAAAAGTAAAGGGTCTCCAGACAGACTGCTCCATCACCTCCAGCTACTGGAGACCAAGCCCAGTGATTGCACGGGTGTCACAGCTTGGCCTGAGAAGATGGAGCATTTAGCCAAGAAATCAAAGCCTATCCTCATCGCTGGCAGTTTCATGGGTTCTGGGGAAACCAGCTGTTTTGTTTCTCTGAAAGACTTCATGCTAGCCTTGAAAACACTCTTCACGGGGATTGTTTTCCATGGCCTTCATCTAACTGCTGTCACTTCTTAAAGTAATAATTCTCTCTTTGCTATAAAATATAAAATTTACCCAGTAGGGTAAGCTAATACTTTTCCTTTTTTTCATTTGCAATTTATAACACAAAATAGAGGTTAAAGGCCTTTTTAGCCTCTTTAGTATAACAGTCTTACGATAATAACTGGGAGTGCATTCACTAGCATGAAATCTTAAGTATAGTGGAAACGGCGCTTCAGGAGTTCTTGGTTTTGCCTTTATAAACTTTCTCTGCAGCACCCTTTATCGCAGTAGGATTTAATCACTGAAACTTTTCTCATATCCTGCAGTAATACTTTACCAACTCCTGAAATTTAATAATCTAAATTATTATTTCTTATGCACTATGTACACATGTGTCTTTTAGCATGTTTACTGAACGCTGTGTATGGGAATCTGTAGGAGACATGAATGAGATATTTACTGAGCATAATTTTGATGCCATTGAAATTAAGTCATTAAAGTGATAAAAAGAATTGTCTTCAGACAACTACAGAATCTATAGTCTGAGAGTTAGGTATGTGTTTTCAAGATTTATAGAATCCTTTTCTCCATTATGTAAATGCTGATTACAGGGCACTCTTGGACCTAATGAGAAGCAATTCCAGCTCTCCCAGTCTTTGAGGAGCACATGCCAGACTGCTGTTCAGAATGGCCTAAAAAGTAATGCCTTATTTGGTATTCCATTATAAAATAAACTGCTTTCTTTCATTAATGAAATACACCCCCTGCCATGCCATAAAGGAAAGCTGCTAACAATAAGCAACTGCAGAGGAGAAACGGTCCAGGTTACTGAAACAGCAGAGGGAACGAGCCCCAAGTTCTACCTGTTTGTGCTGTAACCATTCATATGCCTCAACTTGATGCAATATATCAATAGAGAATTGATAAAGGAGGATAATAAGTCTCATAATATGATTATTTTGTGAACAGAATCAGATTCTCATTTTATTAGAGGACTCCCTGAAAAGCTGAGGTATCCTTCCAAAATTAGCTAGGTTGATGTATGAATACCAGCATCTCTACCCATAGTTTCAATTGATTTGTGAAGACACTTTGATCCCTAATTATATGTGATGATTCATCTAGATTATCAACCCCAGAAAGGAATGCTTTCTGGTTCTCAAGCCAGGGTCTGTGCCCTGGCAATGCTCTCATTATATATGGGGGCGAGACCCAACATGCACCACCCTTGTCCACATTGCAGGCAGCTGGGAAGAGAGCTGTATGGTACACTCCATACTGCCCCAGTCTTTAAACCGAGGGAAAAGAAACAGCTTTTCTTGCATTCCTGGGCAGCACCACTAGTTCATTATTCCCTTAAAATACTATAGCCTCTAAACAATGCATTAATTATTAGCTTGCCTCATTAGTTAATCCCATTAGTCTGATTGTGCAGGCATTTTATCGGCACAATTGAAAGTAAATAACTAGGAACATCACTTTTCTGGTTGCATTTTTGATTGTGTAGTTGATCACTTGAAAATGCTCTTGCTTTAGTGTAGTGTGATCTTGCCCTGCTAACTTTTTGTGTTCAGATAAGATGGAATTTGATAGTTGAATATAATGCTTTTTCCAAATGGTGTTTTAGGGAAGGAAAAATTAAGCATATAAAATGGTAGCACTGAGAATGTACTCCACTTTTATTATCAATTTGCATTACTGATGTTCCTAGGAAGCACTGCTTGAAACAGGAGTCCAAAATGCCAGGCCTTGCTCAAGTACCATGTCAAGATACTTGCAAAAAATCTTCCTAAATTAAACAAGAGTGACAAAGTCAGCAATTCTCATCTCTGGAATTTGCATTAACTCAAAGCTCCATGATTGAGACCCTATGGCACTCCATGGGGTTCAGAATCTGTGAGACCTCAGGACTACCATGGAGTAAACATTTTATTACTACTGGCATTTTCAGAACAATACGCTAGCTGCCTAAAGGGAAAATAGTCCCAAATGTCACCTTACAAGTAATTTGCATGTAGTTTTTATTATCAGCTATTAATTTCTAAACAGTATCTAAGGGCCTGGAGTGTTGAAACACTTAATGAGGGCTTAGAAATGATAACAAAATATAACAGGCATGTATTAATCAGAGCAAGACCCTCTTGTCAACTGAACTTAATGGTTGGGTCTTGAAATGTGCTTGGAGTTTCCTACAAAACTAATAAGTATGATTACAGTTGTAGAGACACCTCCACAGAGCAAGAACTTTACTGCTCAGGACAGGATCAACAACCACCTGTATGTATTTTATGCAGAAGAATAAAGCTTGGATGTTCATACACAGGGTCATGAAATTGTGGGCAATTCAGCATGCACATTTCAGCTCCTTTTTATAACGTCATTTCCTTTACTCGTGTCACAGCAGAACCTGAAAGGTAAAGATATTGATCCTGATGTAGCTAACAGCTGAGATAAACAGGAGGGATGGAGGAAGCAGAGACTGACATTGTTGAACCAAGCAAAGCATGAGGCAGTTGACAGCAGCCATTGTTGCCCTACCCCATTAGCTGTCAGCAGCTAATGGGATTCTCCAGGTGAAATGGGTCTCTTAGAAGGATTTAAAGGAACAATTGGTCTGATATTTTTGTCTCCTCATATTTGCTGTTTCGTGACATTTCATCTGCAAAATTTATTCTGGTTTATACCTGTATTCCTGCATATGAAAAGTTAGAGCTGGTTGATATTTTTGAGAATTGCAATTAAGCCTTAAATTAAATAAGTTACACTTTCCTGCTCAGCCTGACTGCATTTTAAACCTTTCCTTGCAGAAATTCAGTGAGAAACTCTGTTAACTTGCTCAACGAAAAGAAGGGAGAAATCCCTGAAAACTCCCTTTCTCACAGTGAAGCCCATGCTGTTGAAAGCAAAACAGTGCTGGTCAATGGAGTTCACATTCTACTGGAGCACCATGTTTAAAATGGCAAGTGGCTGGCAGTATTTGCCTGCAACCATATATCCACAAATGGCTGTTGCGTGTTATTAGAGTTCAGTTCAAGCATGTATCAGTGCACTTGAGATCTTTGGAGCAGTATATATGAGTGTATCCATAGAGGTATCATGTAGTAGTATCTTCTGTCAGATAGAGAATTACAATTTGCATTATTTGAATCCTTTAAGAGTGTGAAAAGGTCTTTTTACGTCTGTTCAGTTTAACAGGAATAAATCAGCCCCAGAGTAATATGGTCTTCAAATATGTCTGATTTCTTTTATCATATTTGCTTGAGTGTTTCCTATGAAGCATTAGAATGAGCCACTTGGTTTAAACAGTTATATTGAAGGTAGGGTTGGAGACAACCTTGTTAAAAGGATTTTCACTAACCTATTGGTGGAGGTACTTTCCCTGGAAACTTGAGAAGGATTCATCCTCCTGCAGTATTGTTTTATTAATGAATATTATTTATTTGTGCTATTTCGTTTCATAAAATTAATAAGATTTCATACTGATTGGATGAGTGTTTCTTTTCACTGGTTCTGGTATGGTTACAGCCAGGAGCCAGAGTTATGGTTTACATTTCAGAATGACAGAGAGATGGGTAACAGCTGACACTCATAAATACCCTCCAGTGAGAGCTTGCAGGTTTTTTTCCATTGATGATTTTCCTTTGCAGCTGGTTAAGGGAAGTGAACTAACATAGATCTTTCTCTACTTAGTTTCAAAATGTTGTTATGCTCTTTGAGCTGTCCCGGTCACTGCGGAGCCAACACCACCAGCCTTGATTTGTTTGTTCACCTCCCCTATGGTGCACATCCTCCTACTAAGCCACTCCTAGTCCTTGAACTTGAGCTCTGTGTCTGCTCTAATCACCTCTTGCCTTCCTACATATCACGTGTAAAACATTCCTCTGCTTCAGTTCATGTGTAAGTATGATAATGATGCACTCATCTCTTCTCAGGATAACTGTAGCCTTACTACAGGAACATTTCTTGTTTGCCCCTCATCATACAGCAGTGCTTCCTGCATGTAACTGAAATGCTCTTCTGTGACTCCGTGATCTGTCTGTCATGTGAGGCATCAGTTTGCTTTCAGGTGGCATAAATAAATAGGAATGCTCTAATTCTATAGATGATAATTTTTGTGTGATGGTTGCCCTTGTTCCTACCTGTATAAAACTTACAGTGAGTGCTAGTGGTGTGTTCTAGCTGTCTTTATGCATGTTGGGCTGGCATCCAGGCCATCAGGTCTCTGAATACCTAACAGGAAATGCTGCAATGGGGTGTTGGACCTGAGCCACCATCAGAGAGGAAAATTTGAGCTATTTTGGTGATCCTACAGATTTTCAAACCCTAGCGTGTTCTTCTGAACTTGATGGTGATGCTCTCTAGTGGACAAGTTTGGAAAGTCTCTTTGTGTGAGTACCTGAAGGATACCTAGATAAACTCTACTGCTGAGGACACAGGTGAGTGATGCAAAATGAGCAGAAAAAGAGAAGATCCCTAAAATAAGTGAGACAAATAACAAAAATTGAAATGAAAAAATATTTTTGAAGGTGGAAAAAAAGGATTTAAGAGCTGGAAAAGAGGATTAGAACCTGTATATATTTTGGTCTTGTGTATATAGCTTGCAAGCATTGAGGAGGCATTAAAATACATCATACATGTTTGGCTATAGATATAAAAGCATGAGTATGACACAAGGCTGAGTTGAATTCCTTTTTTTTTTTTTGTGGCGAATTTCTGAAAAATCTCTTAACTTTTCAGTATTTGCTATTACACTCAGCTTCTTTTAGGTAAAGTATGTAGGGTTAAAGGAAAAAGCACTGCAGACTTCTTAATGAGTATCACAACTATTGCTGTGATATTAGAAGCTATTTAGACAGTTTCTTATGAGGAGCAAGTTCATACTACCACCTAGTGCAATTCGTGTTTCAATGCAACACCATTATACAGTATAGTATCTTTATTATTAATGAATTTCTCTGAGCAATTAATCCAGCTGATGTACTTACTGACTATAGTAATAATTCCATATTAATGGAAGAAACAGAACATGATTGTTCTACCTCTAAGCCCTCTGTAAATAGTACACTGACTTCCATACTTTATGGGCTTATTTTCTCACAGGTATATAGTAATTTCAAGATGGTAATCATTCCACTAGCACAGTAATACACACCTACACTCCTGCTGAATTATGCAGCTGTGGGTTTATATGAATAGTATGTATGAGCACCCTGTCAAAATTTAAAGTGTGATTTGGAAAAGGAGAGAAGATTGTCTTGATCTCATGTGCTGTGGTACTCAAAGAACAATAGATCTCTAAGTTTATAAGTATTGGCATTCTGATTTTAACAAAGAATAGTATGGATTAAACAGGTCCTGTTGTTAATTCCTAGTGTGTAGTTATTTTTTGGTGCTATTCTACTTCTATCATGAAACGAACCTTTTATTAAAGGTATGCCAAATGGATAGCCTCAAATGATATAAATAGAATTCCTAAAGGTCAAATACAATGTTGGTCCTTAGTGTATGTAATAATGAATATATGCAAAAACATTGTCTATTTACAAAGGGCTTAGGCATTTTTTAATATCAGAATGTTTTGTCTCTATTAATGAATTATTTCAGAATCATGACAGGATGTTATCATATTTTTCAAAAGAAGTTAGCCAACTTTCTACTAGAATTTTAATTGCCCATCCCTATTTTAATGCTCTCTCAATAAGGAAATGATACATATATAGCTAAATTCATGTGCAGCAGAACTTCCTCTAATATCAGCTGTGCTTGCCCTTGCTCAAAATATGGAAAAAATAAAGATTATATACTTATGTCATATAAAGATATATTAACCATAGTTCTGTTTATGGGCTAAAACTCTGAAAGAACTAAATACATTTAAGTGCAATAAGCAACTATTTTTTTGGTCAGGCTTCTTCTTTTTCTCTATCCTTTTCATTTGAAATAATCAGGTCTAAAGAGACTGGAAGGATCAAACTTCCTATAAACATGTAAATAACTTAGAAGTTCCACTGATTTGGAATTCCAATGTGATTTGGGCAAAGGGAGCTTACTTACACAAAAAGCTAACTGTTTGAAGCTTAGGGCACAGACTCAGAAGGTCAAATTTGAGGTCGATGGATAATTCCTTGGAATTTAGTGAGACTGGAAAGTGTGGAAATATGAGCAGAATGCAAATGAGTTATTTAATAACTGTAAGTGTAGTATTGTATATAACTATAAGCTATATGTACTTTTTCTGATAGAGTAAACTTTAAAATAATCAAATATGGTGTTACAGCTTGCCCATCATACCAGCAATGGCTCTTTTGATGATGTAGTTACCCTGGTTTAACTTCTACTTTCATGATTCCATGGCAGGCAGGTGTGGCTATAGATTACACTTAGGAATTTAAAGGAGTGAAAGATTGTGACTGATGGTCTTAGAAGTGCAGACGAATTTCTCTTTAGGATACAGAGTGATGCTCTCAAGTACACATTTCAAATGGACCCCTCAGGTAGATCAATATTACAGCTATTTAGAATGATGCAGAAAGGGAAAAGAGCTTCAATATATTGTTTCTGGTTTGAGTTTGGAAAGAAGCATGTTAATGATCTCATTTGACTGAATTCATTAATAAGTATGGAAAAAGTTAGGTGTCAGGTGTAAGGGTTTCTAAAATGACCAAGTCTGGATCATTCACACTTGAAAGTCCATAAAGAAAAGAGGTATTTCATATATACCACCAGCTTTTGAGGTGAATTTTGAAGTGCTGGGGAAAGCTGTGAATAGCTTATGAGTATTTGAAAAGGACTTGTAGTTAGATGGTCTGTTAACCTGACATGAGCCCCAGGTGAAAGGGCAAAGGGCTTCAGTGATAAACAATTAAAGGATGGGAATACTATTAACGCTAGTCAGAATGATTTAATAGAAAACAGGCCTGATTTAACTCTTCGAGAGTTTAATGATGTAACCATGTTGTGTAGGTATCATATGCTGTAACTTCTGGAAGGTGTTTGGCCAGTACACTATGCTACTGTTCATTTAAAATAGGTGGCACTGCAGCACATACAGTCCATAAGCAACAAATAAAAATCTGAGACTGATGGTTTCAACAAACAATGCCAGTAAGAAATAACCATTCAATGAGGCTGTTTACAATTGCATTTTCTGAAGAGAAATGCTCAAACCAAAGTGATGCTGCAGATTTGTGCATAGCCTGGACTTAAAAGCAAAATTGCTATTGATAAAATATGCAGATGACACAGAGGACGACAGTGTGATAGATGATGGTGCTGATGTTGCACAGATTAACATGGATAGTTTGGTAAGCAGGACAAACCCATGCAATTAGCTACTGTTTGAATATATTCATATGCAGGGCTGTATGTCTGAAAAAATGCAGTTTATAAGTAAGGAGGAGAGGACAGTATCCTTGAAAACAGCAACTTTGAAAAGTCCTTATAAATCATCTTGAGCAGGTGAGTCAATACAAACTTCTAATGTGATGTGTGAGGTAAAAAGGGTTAACAAAAACTTGTTAATCTATTCAGGAAGGCAGTGTGTAGAAGTAGGAAGGCAATTTTGTTTGTATAATCACTGATGAAGCCAGTACTAGAATATTGCTTATAAGTCAGGTATCAGTGTTTCTAACAGTAGAAGTAACAGAGAAAACATGAGAAAGCCAGAAAGATTATCTGAGCACTGAAAAAAATGCCTAACTGTGAAGGACAGAAAGAATGCCATTTGTTAAGCTTATCAAAGAAGAGTCTGAAAGGTCACTTGATTGTAGCACAGAAGCACTAATACAAGGAGAATACACCATGTATTAAAGGGCTTTTTAATCTCAGAGAAGAAAGTATAAGAGAAAACAAGGATGAGAAGCTACAGCCAACACATTCAGATATAGTGTGCCAATTAGCAGAAAAGATCTGATGCATCTCCCCTCTTGGAATCTTCAAACTGAAGTTGTGCTCCTTTCCAGAAGTTGGGGGGGTTGCCTGGCTACATTACTGGTCTCAGCCTCACAGTGTGATGCCTCCTCCTTGTACTTCATGTAGTTTAGTATATTCCGCACACTGCATGAGATTCTATTTTTGCATAGAAATGGTATGTCCTTAGACACAGCCAACAGATGTATTTTAACGATAATGTGTCGAACATGATTATGTATAGAATAGAGGAAAAAATAAGCATATAGCAGTAGTGACAAGTGTTTTCAGACTGTTTATGAAATGAAAGTCGTCATGCAAGAGGAAACACTTTTTACCAATATGAAAAAGCCACTAGGTGGCACTGAAAGATCCTTTTACAAAGCCTCACTTTGACTGATAGCCTGATTATCCGAATTTTTTAATCAAGGCTAAAAGGAATTTATGAACCATAGTATGAAAAATCCAAGGGACATAAAATTCTGATATTAGACAGGATCAATTTTCTTTCTTTCTGTTTATTTTACACAATATACACTTCACTGTTTAGTTTATGATTATCTGAATTATCTTCATGCACTTAAATGTTTGGAGATGTTGTTTAAGGGAACTTAATCAGTACCAAATTATATCAAATGCTCCATAGAGTAGGGAATTGAACACTGTTCCAATCCATAGCTTGATTGCTGGCTGGGCTTTGCTGTTTTCTTGCTAGAGTAAATTTAGTTAAAAAAATTATAGCAATTCTCTATTTAAAGTGAAATAAAGGCTATGGGCCCCTCTCTCACTAGGATATGGCATCAAGAGTGCTTGGAAGTTTATTAGTACATAGCAACAGGAATCATTGCTTCAATATAACCCAAGGAACATGCTGTGTATTTAAAAAGACTCTTTCCTGGCATTTCATCTATTTAATAAATTATTTACACGTAAAATTGATCACTTTAAAGCTGTTCCTTCCAAGCAAGTGGATGTTGTCTTTAAATACTCAAGACATTAAGTGGGAAGAAAGGAATCAGTTCCCATTTCACATTTCCAAAGACATTTTTAAGCTCCTCAGCTATTCAGGCTGACAGAGTTGTGCTTAATGGGAGCAAGCACAGGAGCAGTGAATCTTATAATATCTGGGAATTCCTGTATAGGTCTGCTAGAAGAAATGGAAAAGGTGTACAGTGTAGCACATCTAGTGTTTTGAAATTGAAAATGATGTGGTATTATAAGTTCTGATATCATTTCAGTCAAAAAAAGAAGTGAAATATAAGCTTTCTGCTGATGACACTCATGCTGATAACTCATTCAAACCCTACATGTATCAGCAGGGTGATTGGAGGCAAGTATGAAAGTACGAATGGGTCTTAACTTTGGCCCTTCAGAGAACTGAAGCTTGCATTTCCCCTACACGGAGTTCAAACTTTATGTTTTTGACAGTTTGGGCTTTAGGAGGTTTACCAGTGAGCCAGGTGAGAACTGTCTTTCTGCAGATGAAGGTATTACTAAATATTGGCTTTCAGTCCATAGTACTGATGCTTTGCTATACAAAGGGCTGTTAACAGCAGAGTGGTACCTATAATACACAAAAAGTATCTAGAAACTTGATAAATTCAGCCCAAAATATTCACCAGATGAACAACAAAACAATTACAGAAGTCATTTGGATAAAGGGCTGTGACAAATCCTGGTGGACACAGCAAGAAGGATGGGAATTTGGAAGGTTGGGTTATCATTAGAATACATAAGTAGTGCCTGTCAGCTGCAATCAGTAAAAGAAACAGAGCTACTGCTTAAATACTCTATTGATAAGCAAGACATAGGTCATTACACCTTGAAAATGATTGTTTACTCTGTTAACATGCTGTAGGATCATATTTAATTTCAGAGCAGAGGACTCTAACTATTTTGCTAGTCCTCTCTACCCAGTGTATTTCCACTGTCATCCCTGGAAGTGGGTGTGCAGCAAATCTAATAAACCTGCTATCTCTTCCATGGAAATCACCTGGAGCTGTTTGCTCTTACTATAAGCTCCCTATTTACTACTTCAGCTCAGTCAGAGGTAAAATCCTTTTCCATGTGGCAAATTGCTATCAAACTGAAAATGACTGTGGTAAGCCAGTTGACTCGCTCAACACCTGAGTTAGCGTACTGAGTACGAGTTTAAACCTGGACAAGCATGGCAATATAGAGATACTCATTTTTTCGTATAAATTCACTCTGACTGGATACTATAGCATCCGTTAGAAAAGTAAGTACCCAAACAGGTACATGCACATATAGATCTCTTCAAAATTCTGATGTATTTAATCCTCATTATATAGTAAGATATAGCACTCTACATTTGATTGAATCTGCAGATAAAAAGTAGAGAATGGCAAATCCTTTTCCTCTTGAAGGACAAGGAGGGTCTGCTACAGACAGGTATAGCATCCTTAACCAGGGAAACCGTGCTGGAACATGTCTTCTCTTTCTAGTTGTCTCTTGCTATCATTCTTGTGGAATCTGTGCTCTCAAGTTTCCACTACACCTTTGTGGCAGGGGTTGGCCATGCAGGCATGTTTCTTACCCATTTCTGATCTATGCATGTAATTCAGCTACAGGTTTTATAATAAATGTCCCTTTCTCTTGGTTTCTAATTATTTTTTAGATGAGTCAACTGCCAAACTGTCAAGCTCAGTGCAGGCAATCAGCTGCCTCTGTGACTGAGCACCCCATAAACTAGATCAGCTGAACAAGCATATGTGACCTCAGTTGGTATTCTTGCCCCCTGTGTCACACACATGATTTTTGCCTCACTGATTCAGTCTGCCATTCAGTTTCAGGTATTTGTTTTAGTGTGACTTCTTTTTTTTTTTTTTTTGGTGTTGTTTTTCCTTTTATAACGTTAATTTGGCACTATCACAAATTCAATCATATTTATGTCAACCAATTAGAGATCATTTGTGTGGGTACTGCTGCATTAGCTAACTGCAATTTCAGTCTGTGGTCAGATATTGTGGTTTTCTTGGTACTCTTTGAATAGGCTGTTAATAAATAAAATAACATGAAAATGTGGTAGCTTAAATCCTTTTAATAAGAAACAAAATACTTGCATTGTTTATTGCTTTTCCTCCTAACTGTAGCTGTTCCTTCCCCCAAGAATGCGTACATATCTGGGTGAGCAACATTAGGTCATCGGGGGGCTTAGTTACACAGCTAAACCATATTCTCACTGCATGTTGATTTCTGTCTCTTAGCTTGTTGCATATGGAGGTTCTTGGGTCTTCTGCAAGGCCTCTGACCATGACTTTGGCACAGTATATCTTCCAGTTTTTTTGGCTCCTGACCTTGACTTGACCTGTTATACTTCCAAACTCATAAAGACTGATTTGTAACCCCATAATCTTGTAGATTAAGGGTTCAACAGGCAAGGTCAAACTTACCCTGGCTGGTAACCTCTTTTGAAAGTTCAGTGATTTTTTTCCCAAGCCTTCTCATGTCCATGTGCTGGTTTAATTAATTTCCTGTTAGGTTTTTTGAAATGGATCTTGGATTTGGGTAATCTGTTCGCATTAGGCTGCTACTGCAAAGTGCCTTTTACAAAGCATGGCTGGAAGCTGTGATTTGGTGATTAAAAACCCAATAATCCATGTGCTCAGCTGTGTCTTAGGTGCGTGGTCAGGGTAAAGAAGCTGGGGTGTTGGTGTGTAAGCCGGAGATTAAACCACAGTTCATCAAGTCTTCTGTGAAGGATGTAGGACTTGGCAGTTACCAAATCTCAGTCCTTACCAGGTATATTTAGTATTTATCTTTCTCCCTTCAAAAATGAGGGAGTTTCTATCTGTTGATCCTAAAAAGCAACTCTTCTCAGGTCTGATACAGAAGCATGGCTTATTTTCCCCATGTCTTTCTTTTTCTGGAATAACAACTTCTTTCTTGAGTAGTCTTCCTCTTTCTCACTACCTGCTTCAAAAATTTGTATGGCTCAAATTCATCATTTTTGGTTACAGAAAGAAAAAAACACTTCCTCTAGCCTCAGAGGTTATGTTACACTTTCATAAACAAGATGTATAACATATAATCTATCCTTTTAAAAATAACTTATTGTCATCCGTAAAATTAATAATTCTTTGTGCGTTTTCAGGGCAGTTTGGCAATGTTCTGTTCTTTAACATATTTACTAAACATGACAAAAGGTTTGGTTCTTTTGCACTCATTACTCAAAAAAGTACTCATCCCTGGTTTGAGCATTTTAAAGAAAATGCACAAAATGCAAACTTCTGCTTGAGTCCTCCAAACAGAAACATTGTGTTTGCTTCAAATTACATTTTTCACAAGACAGTGGTGACAAACATACTGATTTCTCTGAATATAAAAATACATTTACATTCAGCCAGCAACAGCTTGCTTAGTCTGGCATTGTATTTTTTTCAGAGCTGTTGAGGGATTTGTTTAGCCCAATAGGGTTTATATTGATTTCTGTTTCACATATTTTGGTGAGCTGTGTTCTAGTTTTGTTGTTATATTGATTCAGAGAGGTTTAGCCATTTGAGTTATTACAAGTTTTGTTATATTTATGCTGTAATCCTACTACAATAATCAAGAATTTAGACCTTCACAGCTATTAAAAACAAACACCCTCCCAAGAAACAAACAACTTTTCCCCCAAAAATGAAGATGCATTTGGTTTCCAGAAATCTGAAGTATCTCTGAGAAGAGCTTACCATAATTTTTTTTTCCCATGGTGCTTTTTTAGGTAACTCAGGGACATTAATTTATATTACTAATTGATATTTATTGGATGTTGTCCTGGTTTCAGCTGGGATCGAGTAGATTTTCTCCCTAGTAGCTGGTACAGTGCTGTGTTTTGGCTTTAGTCTGAGAACAATGCTGATGTTTTAGTTGTTGCTCAGTAGCTCTTATTCTGATCAAGGACTTTTCAGTCTCCCAT